>LBNU01007895.1:0-16377 GCA_014162995.1 Artemisia annua
AGCCAACTTATCCTCTGAAGTCTCATCACCTCACCAATCCAGTCCTACCAACTCATCAGTCATATCTGAGGTACTAAAATTATATGACATGTGTGACAAATTGGATGAACCAAAGACTTTCTACAATGTACAACAGACAAATGTTGTCGAGTCAAATGATGTTGAGTTGTAAAATAGCAATAAGTTCCCAATCAAACAACATGTGAATCATGACAAAGAAGCTGTTGTACATCGTGGAGAATCTTCCAATGTTCATAATATGAATGTGATGCATGAACAAAAGATGTCTTGCAAAGAACAACAATCCAACGATGTTGAGTCAGATGCTACAAATATGGGAAATAGTAATATTATTTCATATGAGCAACATGTGAGTCACAACGATGAGCCTGTTGTTCCTAGTGTTGCATCTTCTGTGGTTGATGATTATAAGAGGCATGAAAATACCTTATTTGTTCCTGATGACACCCTGACCACTAGAGTTAATATCCATAAGGAGCAAGTGACCATGTATGAACAACGTGCAAAATTTGAACTCACTGAGCGGGAACAAAAAATGGATTGGCATATGCGTTCAGTTATATCTAAAAGTAATTTAAGGGAAGAAGCATTAAAAAGAGAGTTATACTTGTTACAAACACAACTTGTTCAATCTGTTAAACAAAAAAGGGAGATTCAAGAAAAGGTAACTATCTTGAAACATTATTTTCATGTAAAAGAAACAAAACTCTTAAATGATATTTCCAAAATAAAGACATTGAAAAACAAACTTGAAGATAAACTGTACATGCAAGGCCAAACCATTCAAACTGCACAAATGATTCATAATCATCAAAAGTTGTGTGATGAACATAGTATAAAGGATATAGGCAGGCCTAAATCAAATTTCCTTAAGAGCGTTAGAACTGCCCAACCTGCATTGTATGATGCTAATGTTATGCTTGAGCCTGATCATGCCCCCCTAATCTTTGATGAGTCAAATGAGATTAAAGATGAAACACGAGCAAAATTGGCTGAAAAATTAAAGGATCCCAAGTGCATTAAAAATAAAATCTTGTACAAATATGATTACTCTGAAGATAACAGAAAAACAGTTTTTGTTCCCCAAAAAAGGTTAACTCCCGAGAAAATATTTTGGAACTTAGATTTTGAAAAATTGCAAGCTGAAAGAGTTGTGGGAGAAACCCGTACGATGCTTTAGATTGCTGAACCAACGTTATACCCACATAATACACCCATGCATCTTGTCCCTTTAACTCTCCCAACACAAAATAATACCCTAATTAGTTTATATGTTCTTGGTCAATTATTTGCTAAGTTTGACAAAACATGTAAAAAGAGAATTACGCCAACGGGTATTACTGAATGGGAAAGGGGTTTTGAACAAACAAAAGAATGTTATTTAACTGAGGTTATGCCATTCTTTAAGCTTATTAAAGAACATTTTGAGGAACTTCAAAACACCCTAAACAAAGATGTGGCTGATATGAAAAAGGTGTATAAAACTATAGAAAATGAGGGAAAACAGATTGCAATGGATCTTAAAAGTTGTGAAATTGAAAAGAAAAACATCCTCATCATGCATGAGGAACTGATTGCTAAATGTATTGCACAAGATGTATTTTATACTGCCACTACCTCTGCATTATCTGCTTGTCAATTTCATTAGATGTATGTTGCATTGAATGTTTACCAGAATCGTGTTGTTGAGCTTGAGGGGGAGAATTTGAAACTTCATCCAAAAATTCAAAACGATGACCATGATAACATGGTCAGGAATTTTTCAAAACTAGAAGTTGATAATCTTAATTTGCAATTAAAGTTCCAACATCTAGAAGAAAGAATCAAAATCTCAAATCCCAAGACATCTACGGATGCTCCTGAATTTGATGTGTGTTTTGAATTAACCAAACGGGATGAAAAATTCAAGCTCACACGAACACGATTCGAATGTTGAGGGCTCAAATTGCCCAATTAAAGTCTAACTTGAGTGAAGTAACTGACACCAATAATCCAAAGTCGATAGATTCTCAGAAATTTCAAAATCAAGACACCATTAACAAATTGCAACATGATAATGAGTGGCTTTAAACTGAAATGTCAAATGCTAAGAAACGTTACAAAGAGTTATTTGAGTCAATCAAAATCACACGTGAGAAAACCAATGAAAAATTAACTTCTTTGTTAAATGAGATTGAGAATCTAAAGACCAAGGTGAAAGGAAAAATGTCAGGTACTTCATGTAACCATGTGACCTCTAAGGTTTGTGTTTGTAAGAAATATGCATGTGATGCTGTGAATATTCCTCTTCCCCTTAGGAATAATAAGTCAGTTCATAGTGACTATCTTAGACATCTTAAGGATTGCCTTGGCATGCTTTGAGAAACCATTGAAGAGGATAGGATAGCAAAACCACTTGATGATGCTGTTGTAGATGCCTGCTTTCTCACTAATAGATCTCAGGAACTCTTAGAGTATGCAATTGGTACTTGTCCTAAGATTGATAACAAGCAAGATAGGTCATCTGCACCATCCTCCTTGACTAAGAACAAGCATGTTACATTTGTTGAACCTTTGAAAACATCAGATCTCAACACATCAATGCCCAAAACCAGATGGCACGAAAACAAACTAATGTTCCCATTATTGCTTCTATAGGAGTAAAATGTGTCACTAAAGCTAGCGGGTCACAGCCTAGGTTAACTCCAATGAATGATACGACTAATGTAAAGAATCGTGTTGATTTTAGTAATTGCTTAGGGTTTGTTGTAATTAATTCGAATTCTGAAGCTAGTTGTAAGATTTGTAATGACTGTTTAATTTCTGGTAGTCATGATGACTGTGTTGTGTCGTATTTAAAATCTTGCAAACGACCCCATGTTGGGAATATTATGAAATCTAAACGAAAAGGGCATGTTTGGAAAGCAACCAGAAAGTTGATCACTAATGTTGGTTATCAATGGAAGCCTACTGGAAGAAAATTCACTTTAGGAGAAAAGTGCCCTTTAACTAAGCTCACTAATTCTAAAGTAGTGCCAATTAAAGAATGGAGACCTACTAGTAGAATATTCCCACTAGAAACACAATCCATCTTAACTAAGTCTATTGCCTCATCTAGTAAATGTTCCACTAGTGTTTCCACGATCTCTGATTATTCGATATCTGTGTGTGCTAACCAAACGGACCCCAATCTCATGTGGGGCTCCAACTTTTTCAGTTATCCGCCATTGTCTGTTTTCAAATGTAGGTCATACAAATCGTCCTTTGGTATTTGGACTCAGGCGGCTCAAAACATATGACTGGGGATCGCTCTCGGCTCAAGAATTTCGTGAAAAATTTCATGGGGACTGTTAGATTCGGGAATGACCATTTTGGGGCTATTATGGGTTATGGAGATTATGTATTTGGTGACAGTGTAATTTCCAGGGTGTACTACGTGGAAGGACTTGGGCACAATCTATTCTCAGTTGGTCAATTTTGTGATTCAGATCTCGAAGTTGCGTTCAGAAAACACACTTGTTTCGTCAGAGAATTGGATGGTGTTGATCTTCTTAAAGGTAGCCGTGGCACAAATCTTTACACCATCTCAATTGAAGACATGATGCGGTCCTCTCCTATTTGCTTACTCTCCAAGGCGTCAAAGAACAAATCTTGGCTGTGGCACCGTCGTTTGAACCATTTAAACTTCGGTACCATTAATGAACTTCCACGCAAGGATCTTATTCGAGGCATGCCCAGATTAAAGTATGAAAAGGATCATTTATGTTCAGCATGTCAAATGGGTAAAAGCAAAAAGCACACTCACAAACCCAAATCTGTCAATACCATCATGGAAGTCCTACACACTCTTCACATGGATCTTTGTGGACCAATGAGAGTACAAAGTATCAATGGAAAGAGATATGTTCTGGTAATTGTTGATGACTACTCTCGCTTTACATGGGTAAAGTTTTTGAGATCCAAGGATGAGACTCCGGAGATTATCATAAAACTTATCAAGCAATTGCAAGTCAGGCTTAACAAAACTGTCAGAGTCATTCGCACTGACAATGGAACGAAATTTGTCAACAAGCAACTTACACAATTTTATGAAAGTGTCGGCATCAGTCAACAAAAGAGCATTCCACGCACTCCTCAACAGAATGGAGTTATTGAAAGGCGCAAACGTACACTGTTGAAGCTGCTCGAACCATGCTAATCTTTTCTAAAGCTCCAATGTTCCTTTGGGCTGAAGCCATTGCAACTGCTTGTTGCACTCAGAATCGATCCTTGATACATCCTCTCCACTGCAAGACTCCATATGAACTGGTGCATAATAGAAAACCAGACCTTTCATTTCTACGAGTATTTGATGCACTCTGTTATCCAATAAACGATAGTGAAGACCTTAGGAAACTTAGGGCTGAAGCTGATATTGGTTTCTTCGTTAGATATGCTCAAGATCGAAAGGGATACCGAATCTACAACAAACGTACCCGAGATATTATGGAAACAATTCACGTGACATTCGATGAGCTGACCGAGCAACCGGTTCTTGGACACACGAGTTCTAGACCCACACCTAACCTCTTATCTCCTGGACCAATTAGTTTAGGTATTGTACAGAATTCCACTCCTGTTGTTCTTTACACACCACCGACAAGTGAGGATTGGAAGAAACTGTTTGATCCAATGTTTGATGAATATTTTGAACCACAACTTGTTGCTGCATCTGAACCCCAAGCTCCTGAACCCCCAGCTGAGGCAGCAAATGTTCCTTAAAAGGCAAATGGTCCATCTACTTCGATTTCCATTGATCAAGATGCACCCACCATCAGTCATTCTTCGGCATCGTCAAATCTTCAATCTTCCTCCGTTCATCAAGGTTCAGCAGCCACTAATTCTTTTGATGTGAATCCTTTTGCTTCTCCTGAAGAGGATCCTGAAGACGCACCATTCGAAAACATCTTCGCTCCTGAATCATCTACGGAGACATGTTCATCTGAGGAACTCAATTTGGCTACTTCTGTTCCATATCCCCAACCACATGAGCATCTCAGAAAATGGACGAATGATCACCCGGTTGACAACATCATTGGAAACCCTTCTCGTCCGGTATCTACACGTAAACAACTTACCATCGATGCCTTATGGTGTTTCTTTAATTCCGTGCTATTTAAAGCAGAACCTAAGGATTTCAAAGATGCATTGTCTAAAGACTGCTGGTTTACTGCAATGCAAGAAGAAATTCATGAATTTGATTGACTTGATGTATGGGAATTAGTGCCTCCTCCAGATCGTTGTGAAAAACAAGGCACGGCTTGTGGCTAAGGGATACCGTCAAGAAGAAGGCATAGACTTTGAAGAATCATTCGCACCTGTTGCTCGAATTGAAGCCATAAGAATATTTCTTGCTAATGCTGCCAGTCAGAATATGGTTGTCTACCAAATGGATGTAAAAACAGCTGTAACAACCCACAAAATCTCATCACTATCATTCCCATTACAAATACCTATAGTAGGTATTTCACAGGTAATTTTTTGCTTTTTATGTGCATTCATTACTTGCATGGCTCTTTAGACTTGCCCACGTATCCTCACAAGCCAAATAACTTAACACCCACACCCTATAAACCCCTGGTATGTCAAGCATAAGATCACAACAACACCATAATAAGTAATTTACCAATCCAACACACTAAACTTACCACAAAACCATAACAAACCCTAAACAACCCTAATTAGGTCTATGAGCTTACTAAACCCTATATGCTTAGTTAAACTAGTTTGAAAGTGTCCAAAGCTTAAGTATGAGTTACCTTAGGGACATTAGGATACCTTAGGACCCTTAGGCACTAGTACAACCCGTTAAACCTTAGGTACAAGTCCCTTAGGCAATAAAACCATAACTAGGTTATAACTTCCCAAAAACTAGGTCAAACCTTCCCAAATCTTTCCCATAAGTTACCACCACTTAGTACAAACCCCACAGGACTTAGGATTAGTCACTAAACACCCTTAGGAACTGAACTTAGGTACTAAACCCTAGGCAAAACCCTAAACTCTCACTAGACAAAACTAGGTTAGAACTAGACTTAAACCTTAGAACTAGGTTACTATAGTACCTCAAACCTTACAACCAAGCACCCTAACACCTCTCCCTAGTTAAGCTAGCATCCTAACACCTTACAAGCACCCACACAAGTAGGTGCATCACCTACTTGTCACCTACTTAACTAAACCACCACTAATCCACTACTAATCACCCTAAACCACCACTAAACCTCCCAAGCAGCTTACAAGCACCTCTAAGCTAGCAAGCAAGGTGGTGCATCACCTCCTTGTCACCCTTTCTTCTCCAACCGCCTCCCTCGGCTCTCAACCTCCACAACCGCCCTAGGCAGCCCCCTAGCTACCTCCTAGCTCGTCCTTGTCACCCTCTAGACCTCCCACGACACCACCTAGCTCGACTTACTCACCTCCCCCTCCTCGACACCTCCTACTTCTTTTTCTTGCTCGCTACTCCTTACGCGAGTATAAATACCCCCCCCCCATTCTTATTCACACCTTTCCTTCTTTTCTCCACCTAACATTTCTGTAGTATAAGACCCTTAGAAGTCGTAGCAAATGACTAGTGAAGCATTGAGCCTTGTCGAGTTGTGGTTTGAGCCGAGAGAAGCCCTAGAAACCCTAAACCCCTCGTTAACCCTTCCCCCACCTAGGTAAGCCTCACTTTGATTCTATTAGCTATAGATTAGTTCTAGGATAGATATTAGGTGCCTTAGAACTCATAGGATCCCTTGCCTAAGCCTTGGTCATAATCATTTGCTAGTTTTCATTTTCAAACCCTAAAAAGAGTCGAATTGCCTTTTTCATGTTATAAGCCCTTTACATAAGCTAAAATCTGACTTAGGTAACTTAGATAAGCTAAAATTAGTTAAACATAAGCTAGGAAACCTTTTTTTTCATAAAAATATAGTTTGCGTGGAATTAGGACTAGTTTTGCAAAGTTTTCCATGCATAGGGGTATATATGGTAATTTTCTGAAAATATAGAGTCTAGGGACTATTTTTGACATTTCTTAGAAGTTATAAGTATAAGGACCCTTTTTGCAAAATTATAAAACCCTAGGATAAAAAGTTTAAAAGTTATAAACTAAAAAGGACTAGTTTTGCAAAAGTTATAAAGATAACGGTATAAAGGGTAAATTTAGAAAACTTATAAGTCCAAGGGTCAGTTCTATCATTTTTCTAAAATATATAAGTATAGGGACTAATAGTGTTAAGTCTAAATACTTATAAACCTAAGTATTATAAGTATTATAAGTCTAGGGTAGATTTTGAAAATATACTAAACTTAAAGGGTATAAAGTAAACTATTTCATATATATAGCAAACCTATTTTAAAGTTAAAAGTATAACACAATACTAGGGAGCTTCATGTGAGGAGTACTATGTGGATATTTCGTTCTGACGAGTTTGTTGGGTTTACGATTTAAAGTGCCCTGACTCCTCAAACGATTATTGCATATACTTCTGAATTATGATGGCCCGAACGGTGTTATGTTATAATTAAACCCTAATAACAAATAGACTCAATAGTATGGAGCTTCATGTGAGGAGTATTAACTTTTGAATTATGATGGCCCGAACGGTATTATGTTAATTACATAATACAATAGTAGGGAGCTTCATGTGAGGAGTCTTATACTTCTGAATTGTGATGGCCTGAACGGTGTTGTGTTATATCAAAAACTCTAAGAACCCTAAGAATAATTACCTAAGAAACATAAACTAAACAACTAAAGCTTGACATACATCCACAACAACAACAACAATATCAGGATACGTGAGTAAGGCAGTCTAGTTTCCGATCACTCTTTACACTAGTTAGAATTCCCTAAGCCCAGGTGAGTTTCGTAGCCTCACATCTTTTAAATTTTTAATCTAAATGCTTTACAAACCCTGTGAGGGGGACGTGCTACTTGCTTTACTTAAAACTGAATACAAGTCTTTTTTTTGGTTGTTGCACGAGTAAACTAACTGCCACCACTACATAACCAAAATTCATGAATCTAATCGTTTGGGATATTTTACCCACGCGAACGCGAGTATAGTTGATGGATCTATTGTTTGACAACTCCCGTTGGTATTAACACCTCACTGGGTGGTACCAATAAGTAATATACTTGAAGCCACTGAAGGATTAACTTTGGAAAGTTATCCTTCCCATCCCCTCATGTTGGGTCTGTAGCCCACATGACCCGGATTGTTAACGTGTGGTTCATGAGCTTAGTGCAACATACCTCACTCCTGATAATTGTGCATGCATCATAATTATCACACACACAACATTTTCCTAGATGGGTGTAACAACGTAGCCCAGGGAACTTGTATTCACTAACACTTAAACCTATGATTCTCACTCAACACCTAGTGTTGACTTTTTAAGCATGTATCCAAGGTTTACCATTATGGAGACATGGCAGGAGAAGGCACTGAACTCGGAGAACTTTCAATCTTGTTATCATTCTCACACTATTTCACACTTAGATTCACGGGACCTCACTTTAATAAAACTCTGATATTTTAATGAATGATAACATATTTATAAAAACGTCTCTTTTCGAGTCATTTTCTATTACTGTAACTGTGATCCCATGAAGTAATACCACAACCCTAAATCCGCTGCGAAACATGAAAATGGGGGTGTTACAGATTGGTATCAGAGCATCAGTTGTAGAGAACAAGGTCAAAACCTAAACTACAACTACTTTTCCTAAACCCGAGAAAGTCCTCAGTGCCCCTGCCATCCTCCGTAATCATACATGCTAAGGTTAGTATAGTTCTTAATTGCTTGACTGCTTAATTTCTTAACTGCTAAATGATGCATTTAGAACAGTACTTAGTTGCATAACTGTTGCATAATGCATATCATCTTTATTATTAGTTAGCTATGTCTACTCCCCACTACTCTACCCCCGTCTCATCTAGTCTACATCCGGAGAATGATCTTTCCTCTCCGAATGTACTAGATTATTCCCCTAAACCCTACCTTCCCGATACCTTAGGAGACCTTAGGAATAGTTTAGATACACCTTCACCCTTAGGTTTGACACCTTTCATAGATAACCCACACTTAAAACACTTGAGAGATTTCTATGCTAAGGCAACACCTATAACCCCTCTAAACCCTGTTTTACATCCACCATTCCCCACATCTAGATTAGAACCCCATGGTTTTTTTCTATCTAGAGAACGATGTATACCTAGGAACCCTATCCCTACCTATACCCCTAGATATGACCTTAGGAAACCCTATACATTAGCACCTAACCCTTACTTAGTAAACCCTCCCATTTCATCTTGGAAAGATGAATTTAGAGAAAACCCCACTATGACAACTTTAGAAAACCAAGAAAATCAATTAGAGGAAATTTTAAATAACTTCGATGAAATTTTCCTTGACCTTCTTGAGAAGATAGAAAAAGGTCATGATAATAACTTAGGTAATCAACCTGACTATAGTAGTTTAAGAAATACCTTACAAGAAACCCGTTTTAAGGTAGCTAAAATAAAGAACAACCAAAGGAGACACCACCATAAAATAGCCTTTGCCCGTTTTAGGATATGCACTTTAGAAAAGATGATTGACGATGATGAGGAAAATCATCAATCAAACCTAGAAAATACAAACTCTTGAAATTAGGAAAACCTTAGAAAAACTCTAAGTAATATGCCTTTTATAACCATAGGAAGTATGTCCTAGAATAATTAGTGTCTATATTAGTCAACCTTTGAGAACAAAAGGAAGAGTGCACAGAAGGGAAAGCACAACTATCAGGGCAAGGGCAAGAAGCCAATGGAGTAGCTTGTGTAGGGTGTAGGGGTGTAGGTTGTTTTAGGTTTTTGTCTTTGTGTTTTGATGGTGGTAGTTTGTACTCTCTTTTTGAATGAATGAAACTTCTCTTTTGAATGAATGTTTGTAGTTTCTCTGTTTTCTTTTTCCACTATGAAAGTAATATTTACCACTGCTTGCCTTTTTGTTTCCACTGTTAGCCTTATTTTCTGCATAAAAATTAGTGGACAAACAAAATACAAGCAAACATATACAAACTTATACAACAATATTAGTACCAAAAACCTCCCCTCAACACCAAAGACCATTAGACACAAAAATTTTATGGATTAAGCATTCCAATACCTGTTACCAAGTACTGAAACCTTCCCACATCAAGTCCTTTTGTTAATAAATCAGCATAGTTATCATCAGTATGGATTTTGACAACTTGAATTAGCCTTTTCTCATAACAATCTCTTACAAAATGATGTCTGATTTCAATATGTTTAGTCTTTGTGTGTTGAACTGGATTCTTAATTATACAAATGGTACTACTATTGTCAATATAAATGATGGTATTCATGAAATTGTACCCATAGTCCAAAAGTTGATTTTGAAGCCATAGAACTTGAGCACAGCAACTTGCAGTAGCCACATACTCTGCCTCAGTTGATGAATTTGCCACTATTGTTTGTTTCTTGCACTGCCATGACACCAATCTATAACCAAGAAATTGGCATCCAGCTGTTGTAGATTTTCTATCCAAGCTTGCTCCAGCATAATCACTATCTGAGTAAGTTACCAATTCTAGAGGTGATTCTCTAGGGTACCATAATCCTAGATTAGGAAATGCTTTAAGATATTTGAAAATCTTCTTCACAGCAGTCAAGTGAGAAACCTTGGGAGTGACCTGAAACCTTGCACAAGCACACACTGCAAACATAATGTCTGGCCTAGATGATGTAAGGTACATCAAAGAGCCAATCATAGATCTGTACATGTGTACATCAACTGCTTCTCCACTATTTTCCTTCAAAAGTTGATGTGTAGTCTTGTCTGCAGGGGTGCTACTTGACTTTGTATCAGTGAACTTGAACTTCCTTAGTATCTTAGCCACATATTTATCTTGATTGATGAAAATTCCATCTGGCCTTTGTTGTACTTGAAGTCCCAAAAAGAATGTGAGTTCACCCATAGAACTCATCTTGAAGTCATCCTTCATTAGCTTCTCAAACTCTTTGCACATCTCTGTCTTTGTAGAACCAAAAATAATATCATCAACATACACTTGTACCAGCAAGATATCATTCTTGTCTTTCTTGATGAAAAAACTTTGATCAATTCTGCCTCTATGAAACCCATTATCTATAAGATAAGTTGTTAAGGTCTCATACCATTTTCTTGGAGCCTGATGCAAGCCATACAATGCTTTAACCACCCTGTACACTTTGTTTGGATAGTCAGGGTCTTCAAATCCTGGAGGTTATGAAACATATACCTCCTCATCAATCTGCCCATATAGAAAAGCACTTTTTACATACATTTGATAGACTTTAAAGCCCATAAAGGATGCATAGGCTAAGAAAATCCTAATTGCTTCAATTCTTGCAACTGGGGCAAATACTTCTTCATAATCAATACCCTCCTCCTGAGTGTATCCTTGAGCCACAAGCCTAGCCTTGTTTCTTATGACAATTCCTCTTTCATCCTTTTTGTTTCTGAACACCCATTTTGTACCTATTACCTTCTTGCCAGGAGGTAAATTACAAAGTACCCAAACCTTTTGAATTTTGAACTGGAGCAACTCTTCTTGCATTGCTTCCACCCAACTTTCATCTTCAAGAGCCTTGAATACATTCTTTGGTTCCATTTGTGACAGAAAACATATGAAGAGACATTCATTCTTGCCTTCATGATCCTTAGATTCATAAATTTCAGTGATAAAGCCATGAATGTCAGGCAACCTAGATCGCCTTCTAGTCTTCACTGGTGAGTTTACATCCCCAATCACATTTTTAAGAGGATGTGATTTATGTATTCAGGTATGGGGAGTTTGAGGAATTGTAATCTCATTTGGCATATTTGAGATTTCAACATCATTGGCTTGAGCTTCCACATTAACTGGAGTTGGAGTTTCCACTTCTGTTGCTGCAGTGGAATCTTTTGGCATAGCAGTGGAATCTGAATTTCCACTGCTTTCAGGATTTTCAACATCATTACTACTAGGATCCTGAGCAGCTCCAGTCTTTGCAACATCATTTGCATCTGTATAGTCCCACATAGGTAGTATGAATTCATCTTGATCCTCCTCTTGATCCTTGCTTGGTTCATCATAATCAACAAACTCTTCTGAACCTGCAAAATCATAAGTAGATGTACCTGTAGAGATAGGCACATAATTCATAGTATTGGTTAGAGTATCAAGATCAAATAGCTTCTCTGGACCATATCCCTGTTTGTTCACTTTGTTTTCTAGGAACTCAACATGCAAATTTTCCTCTATCTTTTGGGTTCTAAGGTTGAATACTCTAAAGGCTTTGCTAACCATAGAATACCCAACAAGATACCCTTCATCAGACTTCTCTTCAAATTTACCCAGATGATCAATGGTATTGAGAATAGTAACATGACATCCAAATGGTCTCATGAAATCTAGAATAGGGGGTCTCCCTCTAAATAACTCATAAGGTGTCTTATTCTTTGTTTTCACTACTAAAACCCTGTTTTGTACATAACAAGCAGTGTTAACTGCTTCAGCCCAAAAAGTGATTGGCAATTTTGAATCTGCCAACATGGTTCTAGCAGCCTCTATTAGTGTTCTATTCCTCCTCTCAGCAACACCATTTTGTTGAGGAGTTCTAGCTACACTAAACTCTCTCTTAATACCCTTATCTCTGCAAAAATCATCCATAACTCTATTCTTAAACTCTGTCCCATTGTCACACCTAATGACTTTAACTTTCAAATCATTTTGGTTTTCCACTTCTGTAATAAAGATCTTAAGAATGCTAGTAGTTTCATCCTTAGTTTTAAGAAAGAAAACCCATGTGAACCTACTAAAGTCATCAGTCACAACAAGACAATATTTCTTGAGATTAATGCTGCTCACAGATGTAGGACCAAACAAGTCCATATGTAACATTTGAAGTGGGTGAGCAATAGAGTTAACCAACTTAGACCTGCAAGAAGCTCTGTGTTGTTTCCCTTTAAGACAAGCAACACAGGTTTGATCATTTTCAAATCTTTTCAGAGGCAAGCCTCTTACTAAACCATCTTTAACAATCTTATTTATGGTTTTGAAATTTATATGACCAAGTCTTCTATGCCATAGCATGGATTCATCCACTGTGGCCTTTGCAATCAAGCAAGTATAATCATCTTTAGCAACAATGTTATTCATATCAAAGCTATATAAGTTGCCTTTTCTAGGAATCCTAAGAAGGATCTGACTTTCATCAGGCATCTTAAAATCCTTAGAGAGGACAAAGCACATATATTCAGTAAAAAGAACATTGTTTTGCTTGTCACACATCTGTGAATCACTAAAAAGGTTATACTTAAGCTCTTTTACATAGTACACAGGTTCAAAATCTAAGTTACCAGTTTTAATAACACCTTTACCAGTAACTTTACCATTAACTCCTCCTCCAAAGCTGACAGATTGTCCATCAAAGTATTCAAAATTTGATAGATAGGACAAGTAGCCAGTCATGTCGCCTTGAACATCCACTATCTGTATAGCCTTGATCTGATCCTTTTGTCCTTGGATGTTCCTGCACATATAATAAAGAAGTTAGTTTCTTTTGGAAACCCACGCCATGATTGACTTGGATCTGCCTCGTATATCAATATAGTTAAATCTATCAAAGGTCATTGATACACCATTGGGATTGGTTGATGAGTTAATTCCTTTTGGTTTCCATTCCCACGTGCTGAGGCCTTCACAGCATTTCCCATGTTTCCCCTATTCTTATTTACAATACTGGCAGTGGGAAGTTTTGAATGAGCAGTGGTAACTGCTGGTTTAGATTTTGGTACCCACTGCTGGTTATTTTGAACCCTTTTGTTGTAAAAAGTCCTTTTTCCTGTTTGTGCAGATTTAACAAAATTAGTTTTAGGTTTTGCACTTGAAATAGGTGATTTAGGGTGAGCAGTGTTAACAGTTTTAGTAGTGGCAAAAGTTTTAAGCCCACTTCTCAATAGAACTGCTCTTGGGATCATGTTGCTGTGTGAATTAAAGTGTGATTTATTTTGAAATATATTTGTATCCACCCTTTTATTCCCATGGATTTCCCTTCTCCCAACATGATAGTCACAATTAGCATGTAAATGTTCAAAGCTACCACAGATATAACATGCTTTATTGTTCATTATAAACTTACTACCTAGTTGTTGAGATTTTACATGATTCCAACTCCTCTTGTTTCCCCTAGGAGTTGTTGACTTGTTTCTATACATCTCAGCATACCTTACAGTTTGTCTAGGTTTATTTACTTGTTTCCTAGGCTCCTCTGTAATAGTATTAACAACTTGTAGGATAGAAGTCTCTACACTCCTTTTAACACTCTCATCTGCTACAGATGAGTCACTAGCAATTTCAAAAATATTTGATTCATGCTTAACCTCTTCCTCACTTTTTACAAATTTGGGAGGACCATATTCAAGACTAGGTTCTTGAAATTCTTCTAGGCCTGTGTGTGCTAAATCTATGCCAGGAGGTGCTGGAACACCTCTCAGTGGTGGAGGAACTGTATTGTATCCTAAACCAGACTTAGCTTTACTAGTGATTTGTGCTTCCCAAATTTTATCAATTGACTTAGACTGATAGTATAAGGTGTCAACAGATAAATTGACATTCTCATTTATTTTCCTAAGTCTTTCAAGCTATTCTTTCAAAGCCTCATTCACTGCTATCTTATGATCTAATTCTCTTTTAAGAACAACCATATCATCATTATATTTTGTTTCATTTTCTCTATAATGCTCTAGTTATTTTTATAATACAGATATGCCTCTTCTAAGATTTGACACATTATAATTAGCAGCAAACAACTCTGTTCTTTGGTTTTTATATAGTTCGTTAAGCCTTTCACATTCTCTAGAAGCCCTACATGTTTTAGAACAACTTTCAAAGTTTTGTACCTCAGAGTCAGAGAAGGCCATGAGAGCATGTTCTGTAGCAATGTAAGCAGCATCTGAAGGTTGTTCCTCTTCACCATCAGCCATGAAACTCCAATCATAGCTCACACCATCAATTGCCAGCATTGCCTTTGATTCCTCCACAGTTGGTTCTTTCTTTTGCTTGTACCAAATGGATCTGTTATCCTGTCCTATGATTATTTACGAGTGAGGTTAATGAGTGATTGAAAGTTGACATATTACTACATGATTGTTATATATCTTGTTTATGTGAAAAACTATTCGTTGTTGTGTATAATGACCACACTTAGATTTTGAAAATACTTTTTCTTTTATAAAACTACTAATGTTTTAAAATGATTCAATTTCTCTTATTTAAACAACCTAAGGTAAACCAAGGTAATTTGTTGAAAAAGTTTAAGTGTGTTGTTAAGAATAGATTAAATTGTTTGAAATATTTAGGTGACTAAATTTAACTCATTTACAAGATGTTTGAGTAACATTAAGCCATCTATACATATACACAATGCAAGCATATTATAACAATCCTAACGCAAGAAATCTAGCATAAGATCAAGTAAAGTATAAATCGTAAAACTAGCAATAAACTAATATGGAACATATGCATAGATATACAATTAGCTAAAATAAGAGTGACAGCAATCATCTAATATATTCAATTAACAAAATTAAGACACAAAGAAGTTCACATAATCATTTAACATAACACATAAAAGCACTTGTCGTCGTTTTGTGTATCATATACAATAATGTTTACATAGCTCGATTTTGTTTAAAAAGAAAATAGTTTCCTCCCCATTCTAAAGATCAATATTTTAAAAATATGAACACTTAAATTTTCAAAGATATACCAACTAGGAATGCCCGATTTGAAGGAAAAGGTAAAATACAAGTTTTGCGTTAAAACGAGACAAAAATTTTTGACCACCGTGTAGTATTTTGCCTTTCTGACAAATTTAACTTTGAAATGATTATTTTAAAATATTTTTAAATGAAAGTAGACTCAATTACCTTTAAAACGCCGGGTGGCACGACTTCTACGGAGTTACGGTTAATTTTATATGATTTTTCAAAGTTTCGAAAAATCTGTCGAATCAGACAAGCGGACCCCTTAATTTTAAGGGGGCCGCCCAGTATTTAAGGGGGCCGCCCAGACAATTAAGGGGGCCACCCATCTGGTACTCAAAATTTTATTTTTTGTAAAAAATTGTTTTCTGAGTTTGCGAAAAGATGTGTAACTTCCTGATTTTTGATACCGAACATATAACACTTATTTTAAGCATAATATTATTTCGAGCTAGTATAATTAGTGTATATAACATCAAAACTAATACAAGTTAATCAAAAAAACACTTTTCATATTTAATCCTCCTTAATAGATAATTTGATACATGGATC
>LBNU01007896.1:3705-23968 GCA_014162995.1 Artemisia annua
CGTAAGTGGCTTAAGCTTGGATGGGCGGCGCAAAGAAATGGATATCTACTTGATGGCTTATGTTTAATAAAATTATCGATAATGACTAGAACTTTTAAATTTATGTATTCTTAACTTATGTTAAACTTTTGGGACCTCAACTCTGATAAATTATCGAATGTAAATTGTTTGAAACGACTTTGTTTTAAAGTTGTTTACTATACTTGTACTATGTGACCGATGTATAGCACCCCATGTCCCTTTCCGTTGCGATCTTGAAAATGGGGGTGTTATATATGCGCAGAAGGATGAATAGATCTCCTCACTGAAGGCGCAGCTGGCTAGTGCTCAGGCTGAGTTGGAGTCGGCAGACGCACATGCTCGGAAGCTTGCTGACGAGAAGATGTTGCTCTGGGCGCAAGTGAACCAAGAGCGTTCTGCTTTCGACCAATACAAGTCTACTTGCCTTTGGGCGTTGAAATACATGGAGCAGAACAAGGCAAAACACTTCTCTCAGCTAGATGAATTCCAAAAGACTGTGGAGGTTGCGCTGGAGAAGCAGGAGGAGAAGCTGCGTAGGCTGAGCATAGAGTATAATGAGGAGCTGTACCCGCATCTGGTATCCTCCATTGCCGAGCGCAGGTAGTATTTGATTCCCTTTCTTTGAATCCTATACATTCAATTCCCTTGGACTTGTTGTCTTATGTTGTTTTATTCGCAGGTGGCTAACCAGTCATGGCCTTCGTCTGGCTGCGCTGAGCACATTAGAGTCCCCAGAAGTGGTAACTGCATTTGGGGACGTTGTGCAATGCGCCTTAGCGCGTGGCAAGGCAGAGGCTGTGGAGGAACCGAACGAGCGCAAGCTGTTAATGGTGCCCATCGCAGAAGTGCCAGGTTATAACGGTAACTCTTATGCTGAGCTGGTCTCTGCGATGGAGAAGATGAAGCTGTGCGAGCTTCCTCATATTGCCCGTTTGGAGCGCGACCAGGACTATCCCATCGGTGTGATCATGGAGGGGTTGACCTTGGCGAGGCATACAGCAGAGGACGCTGAAGCCCAGCTCGACTTCTTCCTAAAACCTGATGTGTCACAGCTGCAGGTTCCTGTCTTTGCGCGCCCCCATGAACTTCTCAATCCTTTTGCCCTTGAGAGGGAGATCCATTTGAAGGAAGCTTTAGAAGCCCATGCCATAAGATTGGCTAAGAAGAAGGGTATAAAGGGGCAGGGCATCCTCTGTGGCGTTGGTGCAGCTCATCTCCCAAGGTCTGATGGAGTGCCCGTTAGCGTGCCAACGGTGTCACCCAAGGATGTTGAGCTGTTGAGGAAGCTTGGGGACTCCAAGAGTGCTGCAGGCCCTAGTAGTAGTTCCAAGCTCAGGCGTACTTCTAGCATTTAGGCTCTTTTTTGTCTTTTGCTTCATAATAGGTGAACAATTTTGTATGTACAATCTTCGCTTTGTATAAACTTGTAGCTTATAATAAGATGAAGTTGATTTGTACATGTGTTTGTAGTCTGATGTTTGCACTTAGCTTATTGTCTTTGCATAAAAGACAACAAAGAATCGTACTTAAAAGAGATTGTATGAACTCGTGGTTTTTTAATGGATGTGATTTTTGTACTTACTCATTATCTTTACGTAAAAGACATTCGTGTTATGGCTAAGAATCAAACTGTTATAAACATACTTAAGGAAGTTTATAAAGAATCCATAATCGTGTATGAAGTTCATGAATTTTTACAAGTGTATGGGTTGATATGCAGCGTGCTGTAAATATCATTTTAAGGAGTCAAGAGTCTTGGCTCCTAAGTTGTTAAACGCGCACAGTGTGCAATATTGCGCATCCGTCGTAGGGTGCGCAATGGACTTACGCTAACGTCTTGAGCGTAAGGTGTTTAACAAGGATGCGTGATCCAATGTTGATGGGTTTGCAACCCTCTTACTCAACGAGTTATTTAGTAGGTTTACTCATCCTTTTACCATCGTGGGTTTTTAATAAGTGCATGCACGCCATGTAGGCAAAAGGTAATATAAAACAATGTTTAGACATAAATAATATGTAAATAACAAAGTAAAGTGTGTCGCGTAGTTAGCTAGAAACCGCGACATTAAATTAATACTTGCAAGTTTTTGTAAAGGAGAAAGAAAAAATTTGCCTAAACGAAACAAAATGTAAATACACGGATATTTATTGAGCACGTACTAAAGTGCGAAGGTGTCCGTGTGTTGGGCCGTAGCCTTTCCTAAAGATAGCATCTCTTGAGATTGCAAATGTTCAATGTGCGTTGTAGCTCATGGCCTTCCATGTCACGCAACTTGTATGCGCCTTTTCCTAGTGCTTCAACGACCTCGTAAGGTCCTTCCCACTTTGGTCCAAGCTTTCCTGTATCTTCTGCGTGGCTTGAATCATTAGCGCGGTATACAAAGTCGCCTGGTCTGAATGAAGTGTTTCGAACTTTAGCATCGTAGTATCCCTTCATTTTTGACTTGGCTTTTTCTTCACGTATCGCTGCGCGTTCACGCCTTTCTTTTAATAAATCCAAGTCTATACGCCGCTCGTCATCATTTGTTGCAACATTAACTTCCACTGTACAAATAGTTGGCATCCCAATCTCGGCTGGTATGACAGCTTCTGTCCCATAGACAAGAGAAAAGGGACTGTCCCCATTGCTAACCTTGATAGTCGTGCGGTGTGCCCATAAAACATGCGACAGCTCATCCATCCATCTTCCTTTGTGTCTGTCCAGGCGCACTTTGATTCCTTCGCCTAGACTGCGATTTGTGCGCTCAACTAAACCATTGGTTTGTAGGTGTTTCACTGACGCGAATTGTTGTGTAATATTTAGTTGCGCGCACCAGTCTTTGAACGGGTTGTCACGGAATTGTTTTCCATTCTCTGAGATGATTTCCCCATGTAATCCAAAACGGCATACTATGTTGTCCCAAACGAATCGTTTTACTTGATTACCTGTTATCGTTGCCACTGCTTTTGCCTCAATCCACTTAGTGAAGTAATCTATTGCCACAATAAGGAATTTCAATCCTCCTGCTGCAACAGGAAAGGGGCCAGCAATGTCGATACCCCACTTGTAGAATGGCCATGGCGAAGTGATGGGTGTTAGCTCTTGCTGTGGTCGGTGCGGGATGGGTCTATGTACTTGGCAGTCATTACACTTCTTTATCATATCACGCGCATCACGGTGCATCGTAGGCCTGTAGTACCCTGATCGCAAGGCTCGTGCTACAACGGACCATGGTCCTGAGTGCATACTGCATGAACCGGCGTGGATCTCTCGGAGTACGTAATCCGCCTGAAGAGGTCCAACGCACCGAAGCCATGGTTTTAGAAAGGATCGCCGATATAGGATACCATCTCGAAGTTCAAACCTCTGCGCTGTGCGCCGTATCCTTTGAGCGTCCTTCTGCTCCGGGGGTAGTGTACCTTTGCTTATAAATTCGATGATAGGGGTCATCCACGTAGGATCATGCTCATCTATCACCGTGGATACCTCCATTTCCGAGATGGACTTGTTTTTTAAGATCTCCACCAAGACTTGTTTTGACAGGTGTACAAAGCTTGTAGATGCGATCTTACTCAGTGCATCCGCTTTTTTGTTTTCCACCCGAGGAACTTGTTTAATAGTGAACATGTCAAAACCCTGGATTAGCGACTTGGTCTTACCGAGGTATTGAACCATTTTATCCTCCTTGGCCACATATTCACCCAACATGTGGTTGGCTACTAGTCTGGAGTCCACGTTTGCTTCTAGGTTTCGTACACCCATTCGAGTTGCAATGCGTAATCCAGCAATTAAGGCTTCATACTCCGCCTCGTTGTTCGTGGCTGTGAATTCAAAACGCAGTGCGTAAGTGAATTCCATTCCTTCTGGATTGGTGAGAATAAGGCCTGCGCCTGACCCATCCACGCATGAAGATCCATCCGTGAACAGGATCCATGGTTCCTGTAGCTCTACCTCGCTCCGTGGAGGTGCAGCATCGGTGTCTGGTTTCTCGATGATGAAGTCTGCTAGGATCTGCCCTTTGACCGCAGTGCGTGGTCTGTAAGAGATGTTATATTCGCCTAGTAACACACTCCACTTTTGTAATCGCCCCGATGCATCTGGTTTGGAGATAACTTGCTTGATAGGTTGGTCTGTGATCACCGCTATTGGGTGCGCTTGGAAATACCTGCGCAGTCTTTTTGCGGCAAACACTAATGCCAAGACTAATTTTTCCATTGGGCTATAATTAATCTCCGTTTTCTTAAGCGCTTTGCTCACGAAATATACTGGTGTTTGTACTGAATTCCTATCCGTCAGTAGCACTGCGCTGACTGCTCCATGAGTCGCGGATAAGTAGACAATTAACTCCTCCTTGGCCGAGGTGCGACTAGCTTGGGAAGCGCTGCTATAGTTTGCTTAAGCTGTGTAAAAGCTTCTTCTACTTCTGCAGTCCAACGAAAATCTCCCTTTTTTGTACACTTCTTGAGTGTTTTAAAGAGTGGGAGTGATTTATCAGCTGACTTGGACAGGAATCTGTTTAACCCGGCTAGTTTTCCATTCAGAGACTGAACTTCTTACAACGTGCGTGGCGAAGGAAGTTGGATGACGGCCTCTCTTTTTTCTGGGCATGGTTTAATGCCATCTGGTTCTATCAAGTATCCCAGGAACATGCCTTCTGTAGCGCCAAAAGTGCATTTCTTAGGATTTAACTTCATGTTGATCTTCCGTAGTGTTCTAAATGTTTCTTCAATGTCGCGCACCACTTCGTCTTCAGTATGGCTTTTTATGACAAGGTCATCCACATAGACCTCTAGGTTGCGGCCCACTTGTTTTTCAAATGCATTGTCTACCAAGCGCTGGTAAGTGGCGCCCGCATTCTTTAGGCCAAAAGGCATCTTCGTATAACAATAGACACCTTGGCTTGTGTGAAAAGCTATTTTTTCCTTGTCTTCCTTAGCCATTTGGATTTGGTGGTACCCTTTATATGCGTCCAAGAAACATTTAAAGGGGTATCCGCATAAAGATTCCACCTTCCAGTCTATCTCTGGTAATGGATAGCAGTCTTGTGGACATGCTTTGTTGAGATCAGTGAAGTCTACGCACATCCGCCAACTACCATCGCTCTTCTTGACCATCACTGGATTGGAAAGCCAGTCATGGTAATATACTTCTCGCATGATACCCACGTCCACAAGCTTATGCACTTCCTCTAAAATGGCTTTTGCGCGTTCTGGAGCTTGGCCGCGCTTTTTCTGCCTCACTGGGGAGTATCCTTGTCGGATTTGCAACTTGTGTTCTGAGATTGATCGTGGCACACCAGTCATGTGCTTTGGTTCCCATGCGAAGATATCCAGGTTCTTTTGCAGGAGTGCGCACACGGTGGCTCTGCCTTTATCAAACAGCGATCCTCCAAGCAATACTTGTTGCTCCAGGTAATCGGGATGAATTGCTACCTTCAGGTTTGGTAATTTGGTTGCGCGCTGTTCTGGAGTGTGTGTCGTCTCACATGTAACCGTGTTACATTCTCCAGGTGGCACAGCGTTATTGTAGAGGGTGACAATGCCGCCTTCTACTGGGAATTTGAGCATCCCATGTGCTGTGGACGGTACCGCGTGCATGGCTGATATTCCTGATCTTCTAATAATGCCATTGTATGGCGACGGAGACTTAATCACCATAAGGTTCATCCAAGCTGTTGTGGAGTATTCCTTATTACCAACAACAACTGGCAGTTGTAGCTGCCCCATGGGCCATATCTTTTCTCCTGTAAAACCCGTCAATGATGTCGTGGCCGGGACTAACTGAATTTGTATCTCAGGTCGCAACCTCTTGAAACAATGTTCATACATTATATCTGCAGATGCTCCTCCATCAACATACATGCGGTGGATGTCGTGGCCCCCCGCGTTTATCTCGATGGTGAGTGGTTCCGCCACTGCGTTGTCCGCAGTCAAGGTGGGGAAAGAAATTTCGCTTCCTAAAGAAAATCTTTGGCTGACTTTTTGCCTAATCTTTCGTTGCCATGATTGTATCATGTAGATGGTGTCAGCCTTATCTTTAGGTGCTTCTTTCTTGCCCGCGGTCTTCTGTCTGTCTTTCCCATCCTTGATGTTCTTAACTAAGTGGTCCAATCTGCCTTCTTTCACCAACTTATCAATTAGTTGGCGCAATTGGACGCACTCATTGGTGGTGTGGCCCTTCTGTCCATGGTATTCGCAGTATCCGTTTCCTACGCGCTGCCCTTCTGGGGTGCGCATTGGTGGGGGTCTCGGGAAGTTTGCACCTTCTGTTGCGAATATCTCCCTTGGAGTTTTTGTTAATGGGGTATACTTGTCGTTCCCCCGTCCGCTCCCTTCACTGCGATAGTTCTTATTACGGTTGCTGCTCTGGTCATTGGATTGTCTCCTGGGCTGTTCTTGTGACCTGTAGTTTGAGTAGCCCTTCTTGCTATCTGCAGCGGCGGCTTCTCCTTGGATGAAGGACCTCGTGCGTTTCATGAGTTCATCAAAGGTTTGGGGAACCCTATCGTTTAGCCTCTTGATCAGTTCTGGGTTATTGATTCCGTTCATAAACCCTGAGATCTTTAGTATTTCTGGACATGCCTTGACATGTATGCATTCGTCCTTATAGCGCTCCACATAAGCGCTTGTGGATTCCCCTTGGCGCTGTTTTACCCTAGCGAGTTCAACAGGGTTCTTGGCGCACTTCTTCCTCTGAGTAAAGTTCAAACGAAACGCCTTCCGCAACTCTTCAAACCCATCAATGCTTCTACGTGGAAGCTTACTGAACCAGTTTCGCGCATTCCCTACTAATGTAGAGTTAAACATATGACACCACACAGGTTGTGGCCAATTTTCGATTGTAGCTACTGATTCGAAAATTTTTAGGTGGTCATCAGGATCACCTGTCCCATCATAAGTTTTAACATTAGTGGGCATGCGCCTTCTCTTGTTTTCTGAGAAATTACAGATGTGTTTCGTGAACGCATCAACCTTTTGGCGGCGCCAGGGACGAGACATGTCTTCATCCTCCTAGTCGCGGTATCTTCCCCTTGATTTCCAGTGTCCCGTTTCTTCGTCCTCGTTGTCCGAGGAGTCACTTGGGGATGGGCTTATACTTTTTCGGCCCTTGTGCCTACTATCATCGGAATCCGAGCTTGATCTTCTGCGGTGCTTGCGCCGACTGTCATCAGAATCTGAGCTTGAAGGGGTTTCACTTGGGGAGTACCTTCACCCAAGTCTGTCGTGGACTATGCGCCTACCAAGCCTAGCGTGGGCATTGGTACGCCATCCATCATCTTCGCGCTCCTCTAGATATTGCGAGTCAGTTTCTTCATCATCTACCATCCATCATCTTCGCGCTCCTCTAGATACTGTGAGTCAGGGTAGAAGTTGAGACGGGATTGTAGGCTCTGGTTTGACCTCTTTTTCGCTTCCTCCCGCATGAGAGCAGCCAGGATTTCGTAGTTTTGGGACACGAAATCGCTTGGCGCTAATTCTAGCACGACTCCAGTAAGTGCGCGGATGTCTGTCTCCACGTCAGGACCCCTGTTCCGAATAGGCACATCGGGCGGTTCGGTGAGGTTCACTTCTGGCATGGTGAAGGGAGTGTGCTGTAGGTCTTCCACGCCAGTACTTGTCGTAGTAGCGTGGATAGTTCCCGCGAGGGGTCCTAGGCGTACTGGTTGTTCCAGATCTGAGTCTGATCTTTGATTCCTAGGCTCATTGGTTGTTCTAGTGGCCTTTTTAGGAGCTGCATCACTTTGCTGCTTTTTCCCATGTAAGTTGCCATGCGTTTTCTTCGCCTGCGGAGTCCGCTGGTTTAGGTTTCCGGAATTTGTCATTCTAGTAGTTAGCAGAATTCTTAGTGTATGGTCCCACGGATGGCGCCACTTGTTGATACAAAAGTTGGGCGTTCCTTGTTTGAGTATCAATTGGATCTTAGTACTTGAGACCTGCACACTAAGAAAGCAAAGAAACACCGTTAGGCTTATCGTGGGATTGTCTCTCACGATTCTCCTCTGGCGTGAGAGTAAGTAATCGGTTTTTAGGGTTTTGTAGAAGAGTTATGGTTGTGATATCGTACCTTTAATGAGAGCCGAGATACCCTTTATATACACACGAAATCCTTGTTGGTTTCGTGTTCCTTTCCCTTCGGCGTATCACGCCTTATCCGGTCCCTTGATCTTTATCCATAAATAAAAGATCCTTATCAAGACCATAAATAGATTGGGCTTTGGGCTTTCGTGAGCCCAAACCCTTATTATGATAGCCCACGCGTAGTGGGCTTAGTATTAGTATCGTTCGCCCCCTGGGTTTGTGACCCGAGTAGGGACTATACGTCATCAATAATTATTGTGGTGTTATTTGAGTGATACTAAAGTGGCGCTAAAGTAACACACCAATAACAGTTATTTCGTCTTCTCGCAAATCTATCTTGGAAGTTATATGCGGAGTTGTTCTTTGGTCTTTGTGGAATTTCCGTAACAAGATGATCTTTGGTACTTCGCCGCCTAGGCGTAGTACTTTATTTGACACGATTGTAGATTGTTTTTATAAGTGGTATTCTTCTAGGAACAAATTGTCTTCCATTTCATGGAACAATTGGCTTCAAAACCCTTTAATGGTTTCTACTTTGTAATCGTTTTTCTAGCTTCTTGCTAGTTTCTTATATAATTCCGTTATTCTAAAATAAAATAACAGTTATTGGTTACCTCCTTCTTGCGCTCTTGATTGGTAAACATAACAAGAATAAACCGGGCATTTCTTGCGCTCTTTATTTTCATTTCGAGTTTGATCATTTAAAAACTAATTGAGCTTTATGAGAAGATTGTTTCAAAGCTCATCAGTATATAGTTAAAGGGTGATCTCTCATCGTATGTTGTTTTGCTCTCATTCCCTCACTTCAAAAATCGTTTGTGGCGGTTAATTTGATTAAAACTGAATCAGAAACAATATAATCAGTACAATTATCTAAATGTGTAAGGAAACACGTAGTTTAATAAAGTTAGATTATTTTATATTAATAAGATAAAATCAAGCAGACAATATAAAAAGAGATAATATAAGATGCTGGTACTTTCCCAGCTCAGTATTAAGCATTGCCATATGGGTTTAATGAATTTTGGTAGGTGGTATTGCAGCTGTACCATTTCTTTAATTAGTTGTCGATTTTTTTTGACAGCATACATATTGACTCAATAACAACAACCTTCTTAATGTAAAACAAACATACGGGCAAACATGTCATTAAGGTTTCAATATATTTGTCAAAATCTTGTCTTTTGGTCGTTTAGAAGTACCATCGTGTTGCAAGGAATTAACTTAGCAAGGAAATCGACAACCGATTGGGCTAAGTTTCGGAGCCATGAGATCAATGTAAAAATAAACTATTTACAAGCAGATGATCGGTGCATGAGATCAATGTAAAATATTGAACTTAGACTTAATCATATGTTTTTTTTTTTTTTTTTTTTTTTTTTTTTTTTTTTTTTTTTTTTTTTTTTTTTTTTTGGTATTNACATGTATTTGATGGGGATAAAACAATATCAGAACACGTAGAAGTTGTGGTCTCTACGGCGTAAGAGTATTTTCCTCTCTATGCCGTAGAGGTCTCAAATAAGATTTTATTTGAGACATAAAAATATATATCGTAGAGGGAAACATCTCCCTACAACGTAGAGACATCGATTCCAGAATCTTCTTTTTATGTTTAACTTGTTTTTACTAATTAGGTTACTTTCTCTACAAGTTTCACTTCTCTATAAATATAGGGCTCATTATCGTTGTAATTAAGTTTTTTGATTATTAATAAACTTTGTGTTTTAGAGTTTTATCTTGTGTTTGTGTTATATTCCCTTGAGGTGTGCCTCGTTTATCAACCTTTGGATTAGGGTTTTACAAAATTCGCTTCCGCGTCCTGCGTCAGTTTGACATCTAGAGCTTGTTAGTATCCTGAATGTTGAATGGTGTAAAAGATTCAAAAACACATATTGTTGGTGGGGTATGGTCTGAAGAGCACATGGTTTATAATTTTATTAAATTTGTATCCAAACTCTACAGGAAATCCACTATCTATGAAAACCTAAGTGCCTGTTTGTAGCTGGAGGTAACAACCATGAAAATCACGAGGGTAACAACCGCGAAAGTCGAAGAAGTCGTCCAACCATAGGCGATTATGGAGGCAATTGTGCAAACAACCAACCCCCATTCAAAAATAGGAGGGTTGATAAATGGCAAAAAATAATGAAGATGGAGGATCGATTACCTACAACCAAGTTTTTTTGTTCAAAAAATTTAATCAATAATTCAGTATGTTCTTTAGTTACTGATGTTTGTAGTATAAATAATTTGGTTTCAAGAAATTAGTAGATTTTCTAAAATTACGAATGAAGATTTGTCCAATTGAAGGTTATCAAGTTTGTTGGGTTTCAGTGGCAATCAGAGAGTTCTATAAAAACAAGAGTACTGTGTGTTGTGGATGAGCAAATGAGTCAATTCTAATCATCTATTTTTTCATTAAATTAAAAAAAAAAAAAACCCCACTTTCATCTATTTTTTTAAATTAAATATCTTACAAATCGTTAATCGTTACACAAAACGAATCATACCATCACGACGAGAATTAAATCGCCTTTCTATAGAGGCGCACTTCTATACACTCTCGACGAACCTCTTTTTTGACTTTTTCAGACGTAACTGGAAAAAAAATCGAAAAAAAAATCGTTGCAACTATATCGAAGTGCTCGTCTACTGAAAGATAGATAGATGTGAAAAAAAAAGAAAAGAAAAAAAAAAAAAAAAAAAAAAAAAAAAAAAAAAAAAAAAAAACTCGTCGTGATGGTGTATTTTTTCACTTGACGATTTACTATTTGAAATATATTTTATTTTTAAAAAAGAGGTGGAAAAGTATGTCTTCTTTAATGAGTTACTAGCATTGATTTATTGGATCTTTAGATAATTTTGGCTCTATATTTATCTATGTATTGTACATCCTTAATCGGATGTAAGTACGATGTCTCACTAATAATCTGTTAGGACAAATCTTTGTATTTAATATATTATGCTTCCAATTATAATTCGTCTTCTTCTCCATTAATCATCATCTTGCACTATATAGTTTAAGTAATGCATGCATGATCTTGTTTGATCTTTCCCATGTTTCAATATTCAAAATAACATGCTTCAATGACAATAATTTTTGTCATCGAAAATTTTCTAACTTCCTTATAATCATCTTTTATTGTTGCTGAATCATGTGCATATGTATACATTGATAATATATCACATGCCAAGTTCTCCATGTTCGAATTTGTACATATTGACATATGGTGTTATACGGAACTGGATGAACCTTTAGTATACATACATAGGCTTAAATGAAAAATCTCACTACTTTGATAGTGTAGAAGTCATCAATAAATCGGTCTTGCTTAATACACATGATTATTCCATCAAGTTCATTTGTAAGCAGTATGTAACATAAATGGGATAATGTTTTATAAAGGTATCATACTTGCCACCATTTTTTTTTCTGTGTATCAAATAAATTTTTCCCCCCCTTATACGGGTACTAATCTTTCAAATTTAGCATTCTTGGGTATTTTGTAACACTTTTGCCCCTCTCAGCTAGTAGGAGTTTTAATAATTTGAAGGGGAAAAATGTTACAAAGTACCTTAAGAAGGCCGAATTTGAAAAATAAGTATCAGCATAAGAAATTTTTTTTGTTCGATATTCAGAAAAAAAAATGATGACAAGTATTATACCTTTATAAAATATTTGCCCAACATCTATCTATACTAATAAACCAGAAAACTTTACAAGCCCCTTAAAGCACTCATTGCAATTAATTCGATGATGTGTCTCTTCTCCTATTGGTCTATGATTCATTGCGTACAAGTCTTCTGACGCAGCACTTTTTAGTCAAAATTGAGAGGACATCACTTTTGGTAACTAAAAAAACACGCTCCACCAAAATCAATTAATTCACATCATTAATACAAAACGCTCCACCAAACTTCTTCTATACGATTATTGTTCATCAATCAAATAGGCATTTTCGGATCTACAATTAATGGCAACACATTCAAAAAATCATATCAAATCAATATCATAAACCCTAAATCAGGTTCACTTTTCAATATTCAGTTTCAATTCTCCCATTGTGTGTTCACCAAACCGACGAAGCAAAACACCAAATTCATAATTGGTGATGATCTTGATACTAGGCAAAACTATTTTGGGTTTTGATTGTAAGCTTATTTTTATAATTTTTCTAAGAATTTATTCTTTATATATGTTTCTTCTTGATTTTGATTATATTATTTAGGACTAACTAATGATGTTGATCTACAAAAACCCTAGAAAAATATTGGGGAAAATTGTTTGTATGAATTGGTGGTAAATTAAATTTATTATATTTTGTTTTATAAGTATGAATTGGGGAAATTATTCGTTTGTTAGATCAATGTGCCAGTGATATAGCGTTTTAAATAAGCATTCCACTTTTTATCACAAATTTGCTCCAATTCCATTCATTAAGGTAATCCTTTTTAATTTTTGGATGAAAGTTTTTTTCACTAAAATTTAGTTTTGCTCTGTTTATGGTGGCCATGGTTGCAGGTCAAGGTGAATGAACATCCTCTCAACAAATTATCGAATTCATGGTGATTACTTTCATTTATTGTAAAAGTTTATTAAATTTCAAGTGTGGAGTTTACCTTGCACATCCACTGTTTGATAAAATATCTGATGAAGTTTTTGATTTTAGATTATATGTTTTTGTTTTATGAAACACAATGTTTGATTATGGGTGTTTGCTTATGCAGTGGCAATGATCATTTGCTAATAATTCTAATGCAAAGGGAGATTCAGTGTGCTGCTTCAACATTTTTACTTTCATCCCTGTAACAAATCACTCTTGGTTTGATATCTCTTCATTTTGGCCTTGACTTTCATCCGTGACTTCGACAAAGGGGTTTGAATCAGATTTGTGAAATTACCGACAATCATAATTATTAGAAGGATTCCACAGGTGATCACTTGGTATTTTTTTTAACTTTAGCATACACACTTGCATAAAGTCAGATGTTAATAGATACTTAAAGACTTAGACTAATCATGATTTGTGTGTGTATGATTGCAGAATTGCGTGAAAAAATGGCACTGGATGAAGTGTTCATGTGTTTGCTTAGTGGTAGCCCTTTGGTAAGTGGAACACTTCATGTTACTTCAATTTTCTTACACTTCATTTAAGAAAAGCTCTTACACTTCATGTTACTTCAATTTTCTTACGAGTTTGCATTTTAATTTTGTAACTGTATTTGTAAAAAATAACTTGACATTGACTTCATTGATGTACTCACAAACTATGATGTAGATCATGATTTTCTTAAATGTCAAAACAATGATGCTAATATATAGATTCCTTCAGTTCAGGATATGATCCTTATTACGTATGAAAGTTTATAGTTTATTTGTTACCAAATGTTTTAGTAAGTTTCACTAAAATGTATTAGTTATATTCGATTTGATGTTAATAATGCTGAATAAAAAGGGCACGTACTATTAATGTAACTATAGTTTGAAGTCGCGCTACTGATGGACATGATAACATTGTGTTTTATCTGTCATTTTGTGTGTTTAAATGCGAACATTATAAATGTTTGAATTGAATAATTGTAGAAAATGATTTATTATATACTAAAAGATCTTTTTTTATAGTAGTGCAATTGCTCGCTATGGTAAGTGACGAAATAGATTTTGATTTAATCTTCTTATGATGTTCTGGCGTTGGTGGTGATATTTCATTCTGCTTGATGTAGTTGCTTATGGAAGTTCTCTCTTGGGATCTTCAGCTACAGAATATGTAAGTTTTCTCTATATCTTATTTTCCCGTCTGAAGTTATAATGCTACTTATACATGAATCTTATATATTCTCTATTTGTACAGGGGCAAATTGAGTAGTGGATTGAGTTCTCTTCCTTTGACATTGACACTAATTTGAGGGGTTGGATCTTGCCGAGACTCGGATGTGCCAACCACATCAAACCTGTTAACTTTAAGGGCTGTTTGGGATACGTTATTAAGGTACATAAAGGGCTGTTTGGAATTGCTTCTTATAGTAATTATACAGGTTTTTTGGGTGTTCATATTAAAACTGCTATTAGAGGCTGACATTGTTTGGTATACTTATTAAAATAACTCCTTATAGGGGTATGTAATTAAGAAATTCTATTTCATGCATCAGGTGTATAATGAACAATATGTGATGAAAATGCCTCTCGAACTAGGAAGTGTAGTGTACTGTCACTTGAGCATGAACCCATTACTGATCCTGAAATCCACATCCGAGCATTGGAAGCTATTTACTTGATCAAATTCCAGGTAACAAACTTCCTTTATTAATTACATGGTACTATAGGTGGCAAAATGGGCAGTTCGGGTGATGGCTTACAATTGTTTCGGTCAAAATGGTGTGGCGTAAATGTTGGAGCTTTATTGATCTATGAATGTTGATGTTGTGTAGGAAATTTAAAATCATTAAGATAGCATGTTTCATGAATCATGAATTCTTTGGCACTAATTAAGTTCTCCCTTGATTGTACAACATCCAACAAGCCAAAATTAGCCCTGAAACTACTAACTTAACCTTCTTTTCGAATTTTAAAGTTACTTTTTTTTCCAATAATATTTCAAGGACATCAAGATAATTGACTAAGCTTACCTGGTAAGGCCCCCGGTCCCTTTAAATTTGGTAATCTGTTTTGGCACACCGAATATGAAAAATATATTATTGAGTAGATTACTTAATCACTTGTGCGATGAATGCTAAAATTGATAAGCATAATGCTGTCAAATGGTTTCAAACAGATATATAGTAATTAAATTAGATGCATTGATATGAAGCATCCCTTTAATAAAAGAATATGAATTGGAACTAAATCTGAATTGTAAAAGAGTTAGTCATTTGTTGCTTGATGCTTTTTTTGTTGGAAAGTTGGGGACTTGAGGAAGCTTCTGCTATACAGTTAGCAAATGCAGGTAAACACTTGCAATGGATTCTATTGTGATGGGTTTACTCCAAATTCTAAAAACAAAGCTTCAATGTGGACTGAGAATTGGATCGGGTGGTTTCTTGCATTCAGTAGTGTTGTCCCTTATAGACCAGTAGAATATATATATGTTTTAGCTTACACTTATAATTAAGAAGTACTTATAAGCTATAAGCTACTTAGAAATAAGCACTTTTGGAAATAGTTTTTGTATTTGCTCATTCTGTTAAAGTTGCGATATAGTCAGAAAAATATAATTTGTAAAGGATATATGTTATAGCTGTATGTCAAGGGGTGTTTGGAACATTTTAACTGATGATGACTACGAAATATTAGATATGTGTGGTCCAAACTCCAAAAATCAGATTTGCAGAAAGAGATATTCAGCTGTAAGAAAATTGATATTCATATAAGTGTAAGTAATCCTGCATCACCATGTAAGTAATACTCCATTTTAGTTGAAGGGTTAATACACAAAAAAGTTACTAATCTTTACAAAAAAGTTCGCCTAAGTTACTGAACTTTCATTTTGTTCACTTAGGTTACTGAACTATGAAACTTTTTTCACTCAGGTTACTGAAGTTATAAAAATATACTTTTTCAGGTTACTTAACTTTGAAACTTTGTTCAATCAGGTTACTAAACTTATCAAAAAATATATGTTCAGGTTACTCGGACTAAGACTGAATTTTCGAGTGTATGTTTCCTGAAAGTTCAGTAACCTAAGTGAACAAAATGAAAGTTCAGTAACTTAGGCGAACTTTTTTGTAAAGTTTAGTAACTTTTTTGTGTATTAACCCTTAGTTGAAAACTATAGTTCATCAACGTGTTGTACTATACTCCATTAGTTCATTATTTTTAACATCCCTTTAATAAAAGAATATGAATTGGAACTAAATCTGAATTGTAAAAGAGTTAGTCATTTGTTGCTTGATGCTTTTTTTGTTGGAAAGTTGGGGACTTGAGGAAGCTTCTGCTATACAGTTAGCAAATGCAGGTAAACACTTGCAATGGATTCTATTGTGATGGGTTTACTCCAAATTCTAAAAACAAAGCTTCAATGTGGACTGAGAATTGGATTGGGTGGTTTCTTGCATTCAGTGGTGTTGTCCCTTATAGACCAGTAGAATATATATATGTTTTAGCTTACACTTATAATTAAGAAGTACTTATAAGCTATAAGCTACTTAGAAATAAGCACTTTTGGAAATAGTTTTTGTATTTGCTCATTCTGTTAAAGTTGCGATATAGTCAGAAAAATAATAATTTGTAAAGGATATATGTTATAGCTGTATGTCAAGGGGTGTTTGGAACATTTTAACTGATGATGACTACGAAATATTAGATATGTGTGGTCCAAACTCCAAAAATCAGATTTGCAGAAAGAGATATTCAGCTGTAAGAAAATTGATATTCATATAAGTATAAGTAATCCTGCATCACCATGTAAGTAATACTCCATTTTAGTTGAAAACTATAGTTCATCAACGTGTTGTACTATACTCCATTTGTTCATTATTTTTCTTTTTCTGAAATATCGATAGGGTAAAATGATAGGGTGTGCTTCTCCTGAAAATATGCTTAATCACCACAGTAGTAGCACCTCACAATCTATCGAGTCATGTGCGCTTATGAAACCGTTTGTCTAGCCATTTCCCAATTAACTATGGTAAAGTCTTTGCTCAGGGTCTTATTAATAATTCAACTTATTTGATGGTTAAGACTTTTTGGATCATGTTTGAGGCTACCATTGGTATTAACAAGTGTAGATATGTTTTTATAGCAAAATATATATTAAAGGTTAATACATGTTATAAGGACAAAGATAGACCATTTATCTTGACAGTGTGGAAATTCTTCCTATCAAGTCATCTATTAAAAATGTAATAGCAGAGCGTAGCGCGTCGAAAGTCGTCAAATGTTGATCCAAATTCATGGTTTTGGTAACATAGCGTCAATTTGCAATTTCTGAGTGAATTATTATAAGAATTTGGTGTAACAGGTTGTTTGGATATGGGTTTTGAACAAGTTATTTGGTTATTTAGGTGTAAAATTTTTTAAACTGATTAAAGATAGACATATTATTATTAATTATAGGTTTACTTAGGTGTTTTTAATATTCCTTAAGAACTTTGATGTGTACAGATTTGAGCGCAAATTAGGTCAATAAAGGCATGTTTGGATTAGCTTGCGACTTCTAATTAATGGGTGTGAACTGTTAAGATATTAGACTTATTTGCTTATGTGTAACACCCCCAACTCAAATATGGCAGCTATCGTGCTGGGGGTATTACGAAAATAGAAACCAGGCACATTTATAGTAAACGACCACAACTCGGGACGTTTGAAATGTGACCAAAACATATCATTCGATTTACAAACCGTTTAGAGTACAAGTACTCTTTAGTCAAAGTTGCAGCGGAAAAGTAAATAGAGTTTGCAGCGGAAAAATAAACAAAGTATAGCAGCGGAAATGTAAAAGACACAAAAGGTTTGACGAATGACATGTAAAAATAGGGTAGTAAAGTAGTTAAGCTGCCGTGACAGAATACCACTCCAGCCAATGCCACTCCTCCACGCCCATTATATCATCATGCCAAGCTAAACATCATTACCTGAAAATACATGCTTAAAAAGTCAACACAAAGGTTGAGTGTAATCCATAGGTTTAAAATATAAAGTTGAGCACAAGGTTTAATCATAAGATATGAGCAACATATGCTAATATCGGGTAATCAAGATAACAACCAATGTATAGAGGCATCCCTGTGCATATAACATTGTTGATGATGCTAAGCTCATGACACGCAAACGTTAACCACAATCATAATATCAATATAACCGCGGAATTTCATAGTATAACAATGCCCTCAAGGTCGAGCACTTGCCATTTACTCGACAAATCGAATATAGTACACCACAATTTGCCTATCTAGCAAAAGGAGTGGGAGGGTCAATTCCTATAGCGCTATATCCCTATATTCGCGTTCACTCGCAAGTGATTAATGGTTCATGATCTGAGGGTCTTGCATAGGCAAGGCAGAGCTACTTAGCACATCGTCAGGAAAGCATACCAATCAGGAAAGCATACCAAAAATACTTGTGCTCAGAAAACATTTAAAGCATGTATCTCACCCCATGGGTTTATAAACATTTAAAAGATAAAAAGTGGGGCTATGAATCACACCTTAACAACAGCAGGTAACGAGATATATATGTCAACCAAACAAATACGCCTCACAGCAGACAATCCTCAGCACAACCTAATCATATAAATATCATAACTCAGCAATAGTACTCGAATACTTTAATAGTTAATGCTTGAATGAAGTTTTATAAAAGATGATGGCGTTTGAAAGAAAACATTTTCCAAAAGTAGTCTCGTGTGGAAGAAAGATAGAAAAGAACAAGTCGGCGAACCTTAAAACATATGAGAAAACAACAAAGACTCGAAGAATACTCGTCAAAAGAAAGGAAGAACAGAAAAGAATAAAAGACACGAATAGATAAAGACAACAATTCCTAATAGTCTCGGTATTACCCATTTCCCAAAATATATTAAGATTATATTTGATAAAGTATAGTAAAGATAATAATTAATTTTAGTAAATTTCGGCATGACCTGCCCGTTTATAAAGCATTTCCCGAGTCATCGACTCTTTTAAATACAAATAACGTTAATAATAATATAAGTGTAGATATTAATATGATTGGATATATCATTCACGTTGTCCATTAGTTGTTCAGGTTTATCGACCATTTCGTATAGTTCGGGTTCCAGGTACGTTAAGATCTTTAAGGGCCTAACGTACCCTACCGTCTCGTGTACCAAAGGGTCCATAAGTCCAAATAACCATAGCCGCAAATCCAATACGTCCAATACAAGTTCACAAGTCATAATACAAGTCATCAATGCGGATATCAAATCCATTATTCAAATAAGTAACGATATCAAGTTATATATATATATATATATATATATATGTTTCCGTTTATTATTCCGTTTCACTAGTTTAACGTTTAACGTTTAAAGAAATAATAATAATAATAATGATACTAATAGAAATGATAAGTTTGTAAATAGAAAATATTAATAATAGTAATAATAATAGTTTACGTCTTAAGTTTATATTAGAAAATATGATGGTAATAATATTTATAAAAGTGAGTTTATTATTAATAATAATAATATTAGTAATGTTAATAATAATAATAAGGTTTTAATAAATATGTAACCAAATCCGAGACTAAGTAACCAATGGTCCCGACAAAACATAACCAAAACCATATCCAAAATAACCACAACAATCCCATATCTCGCCTCAACCAATTATACCATTTCTAATCCTAAACCCGTCACTAACTTATAACCAACAACATCAATTCGCATAATCACTTCGGCTAACCAAATCTCATTCAAAACCAAATATAATTAACCCAACTTACCCACAACAAAATAATAACAACCAAATACCACCCACCACCACCACCATGGTTCGGTGGTGGTGGCTAGGGGCTGCCGACACACGGAACGAACCAAACGGGTCCAAAAACATATTCCAACAACCAAAATATTACTCCCTTTGCTACCCAACTCGAACTAAACACAACCAAATACAAAACCTCACCGAGTCAACCGAGTTGACTCGGTGAGTCAACCGAGTCGACCCACAAATCGGACCAAACAAGAAGCCACACGAGTTTTACATCTTTAAAACCATTTTTAAACAAGTTTTATAAAGAAAACATGATTAAAACTCGGATTAAATAAAATATAAAAATTAGGGTTTTGATTAAATTTTGTTTTTATTAAGAAAACGTGTTCAAAAGGGTGGGGGAAGGGCTCGGTTACTGATGTGTGCTATTTTACACATACTTTTGACCTTAGTTTAAGTGTGTTTAAGACCAAAAACTGACGTGAAACGCCAAAGATATCTTGTTTTTGTGTTTGTGACTGTGCAGGAAAGGATATTGCATAAATGGCACAAAAGTCAACCAAAAAGCCTAAAACGAGCACGAGATGTGGAAAAGTGTCACAAAGCCGAGTCAATGATGAAATTTACTCAAGTAAAGCCCGTGACGATGTTTTCATTACTTAAAGGCTCGTGAATATGAAAGAGATACTTAATCGAAGATTAAAGATGATTATTATGCATAAGCTTCCCAAACTCGAGCAAGTGGTCACTTTTATGTCATTAAAGACTTTTTGAAGACTCGTCATCATATTTC
>LBNU01007897.1:23878-54189 GCA_014162995.1 Artemisia annua
TTTTAAATGCATATATTCGTATATCTTGCTCACTATTGTCCTACACTACTTATGTCACAGCTTCGTGGTTTACTTTCAAACCTACGAGCTCACCAACTTTATGTTGACGTTTTCGAGTATCCATTTTCAGGTGTTAAGAATGAAGTTGCTTTAGAAGGTTGAGTATTGGCCTGGCTTAGCAGACATAAGACAAGACTCTCTGGGTTGTGTTTTCCCGAGGAGTTATGCATTTGAAGTGTTTTCCTTAAGACTTAATTATTTAGAACTTATGTAGCAAGACAACTATTTTCCCGTATATTGGGATCGTTGTAACTTTGACTTGTGTTGTGATGCTATGAAATTAGTATTTCTCTATTATGACACCATGTGTTCTTGATCTTGAAGTCACATCCATTAAATGACATTCCGCTGCGCCATTTTTGGGGTGTGACAATGAACAACTCATTTTCTTAATAAACGAACATGAACAAGAAAATTCGTCCGTTTAAGCGTTCGTGTCTATTTATCTGTCCGGTTAAAATTAAACGAACAAACATGAACAACAAGATATATCATATAATATAGCATGTTGCCCTGAAGAAGGATTGGAGTTATTTGTGTTCGTCCCGTTCGTTTACACCCTTAACTATGATGCTTGGTGCTTCTTGTTCTTTCGTCCTATCATATCTTATACCAAACTTTTTGTGTAAATTAATTTGGTAGGTCATTATCAACATTGTGTAAAATTGGTAGGTCATTATCACCATTGTGTAAATCATAGTATTATGATGCTTGATGCTTGTTGTTCTTTCGTCCTATCATATCTATGCCAAACTTTTGTGTAAATTGGAATGAGATCCTCTCAAGTTGAGAGGATCAAGTTAACTCAAGTTGAGACATTATGAGTTATTGGATTTGATCCAATTACTTAAATCAAAAGAACTTCTTTTGATTTGAACCATTGGATCAAATCCAGTGGCTCACAATCATGTAACTTGAGTCAAGTTATCTCATTCCGTGTAAATTTGGTAGATCATTATCAACAATCATTATCCTATGCCAAACTTTTTGTGTAAATTTGGTAGAACATTATCAACAATGCGCCCTATTCTGTACCAATTTTGTGTTCCCTTACCAATTTACGTATTTTAGATAAGTGGGCATGCATGTTCCTCACCACCTTTCAAATTTATCAAAGTTATTTCATCTCAATCTTAGTGATAATTCATTGACCGATCGGATCCATTCCTTTTGTATTTGGAGATTTGACTTCTTTTAATTACACATTTAGATATTTCTTCACATGATCTATTCCTAATCAACTTGCAAATCTCTCCATCATGCATGCATCATCTTGATCTTAGTGGTAATGCTTTGGAAGGGCAGATTCTTTTTTCGTTTGGAAATTTGAATTCTCTTACATTTTTAGACCTCGATCTCACATGATGATCATTTAAGAGGTGTGATTCCTTCTTGTTTAGGAGATTCGACTTCTCTTACGTACGCATTTAGACCTCTCAGCCAATCAGTTAGGAAGTCTCATTCCAAAGTCTTTTGGGAATTACTAATCTTTAGTTCTGCTGTATCTACAATTTAACTTGCTTAATGGGCCAGTCTCAGCGTTGTTGGATGGTCATCCATGGAGGTATTATACCTACATCATAATAATTTGTATGGGAGCATTTCACGGGATGTCACTCCTTGATATTCATTGGCTTGGAAGTTGGAAACATAAAATGTTAAAATTAAGAAAGTGTATACGTAGTAATAAATATGATAGTTATAAAAGTGACTATACGAAAATTTGATAAATTTCTATATGTTAAATTTATATAAATGAACCATTTGGTTCACTTTTATCATGTAGAATTGTATTGATTGATTATTGGCCCTTGGTGCTATGGATATGTGTGTATTTAATCAAATATTGCTGTTAGTTCTTGTGTGTAGCGCATTGACTTGTATTACATGTAATTTTGGATGGATAATACAGACTCTATTGATGTAATCTAAATACATTTAAAACGCAATAGGTAACTAGCAATAGGTAACTAACAGGGATGAGCATTTGGACTCGAAGTCCGGCATCGAACCAGAGCCGTACTGACATCGTATCGAAACGGTATCGAATCTCAATACATGGTACGGGACTAAAAACAAGTTAAAAATTTTGTGCATCAAATTTTTTTTGCGCATTAAAATTCGTTTTTTGTGCATTAAAAAAAACGTATAAAAACTCAAAATTAGAAAAACTTTTTTCACAAAAGTTTTATACACCAACATACCCGATCTTGTGGAATTTTTTTAGATTTTTTCGAGAACTTTTTGAAAAAAAAAAATCTTTTTACTCTTTTTACGTATATGTCTTTTTATTTTAACTTTACCCTATATATATATATATATATATATATATATATATATATATATATATATATATATATATATATATATATATATATATATATAATATATATATATATATATATATATATATATATATATATATATATATATATATATATATATATATATATATATATATATATATATCAGGACTACTAATACGGTACCAATATCAAAACGGGATAGTACAAAAAAATTACCGAAATTTGAGTTTTCATGTTTTTGAATTGAACAACTTATCCAAACACTCATTGAACTCATTTATACATCAAACAATAGTCATGTAAAACATAAAGAAATAAAATCAAACGTCCCCAAAACCTGTTGTGGCAACCATAAAAATGATCTTAGTATAATTGTTCGAGATTTTCTTTGATAAGTTAGAAGCACGTTTTATTTGCATTTATTTTTTTGTTTTTAGCCCCTTAACTTGCAATACAATTGTGCATATATAGATAATACAGACTCTATTGATGTAATACACTCTTTTGCTTTTCGTGATTTGTGTGTCTAGTGTATTGATATATGTAATACAATTGTGGATAGATATTGCTGTTGTTTATGAATATGCAGATTACATCGATACAATATGTGGATTACATCAATATTTTGTGTACAAAGTTTCTTACATTTAATTAATCTTGCACACACTAAATTTTACTAAATACATACACACACATATATATAGGGGCACAAATCAGGAGAAGCAAAAGAGTATAGAGATGAGTTTAGGCAGTGCGTTCACCATTTGGTTCATAGTGGTTCTAGCCACATCAAGCCAAGTATGTACACTCGGTTTGAGTCCTCAGCCCAGTGAGTTTGCATCAGGCAAGGCGGCTATACGAAGGTTGGGTTCACAAATTAGTCCAAATATATTGTGCTTCGAATATCAGGATGAAGATTGTAACAATGAAAAGTGTTTAACAACTTGCAAGTTTTTGAATCACGCTGAAGGAAATTGTGATCCTAAATTTGGTACAAAAGTATGCTGTTGCAGAAAAAAACAAGTTTAATATAAGATCGTATTTTGTATCGATTTTGGTTTTTAACTTTTTCTTGTTTAATCTGTCGTTTAAGAAATGTGGCTTGATATCAATAGTAGAAAAAAGTATATCAACGAACCAACATCATCATTTTTGTGAGTTATGAATGTTGATGAAAATTACGGAAGGTGCTTGATCATGCTACTTATCTTTTTTGTAAGTGTTCATTGGCTAAGAAAAATTCAATTTAGACCTTAAATTTTTTATAAACTCAATAATCTAATCTTAGCAATTTTTTTTTTATTTTTTTTTATTTATTAATTTTTATCAAAACAAAAATACTCACTTTCATCTTTAAAAAAAATAAAAATTGAATATCTCACAAATCGTTAACCATTACGTTAAAAAAATCATACCATCATGACCATAATTAAACTATCTTTCTATAAAGGGCACTTGTATATACTTTCGACGGACTTTATTTGTGACTTTTTTTGTAAGTGTTGAAATTTATGTCTGCAAAATCACAAGTGATTTGTTATTTTGAAATCACATGTGATTCATAACATACAAAACGTGTGATTTTTCTAGATGCAAATTTTAAGAGAAATGATTGGCATGACTAAACTTATGCCTGAACATGCATGTCATTAGTTGATTGGTTTGTGAGATAGTGGACCCCCAGCTTAACACCAATAAATGATTTACATGTAGTTTTAGTCATAAGTTTAGGCACAAGTGTTACGCATTCTGATAATTTCTCAAATTTTAACACTAAAACAAAACTCGAAAAAAAAGTTCAGCGAAAGTATATCGAAGTGCCTAATTTCACGGAATGCCAATCCTTGATATTCATTAGCTGAGAAAAGTTCAATGTAGACCTCAATTTTTTTTATAAGCTCAATGAAATAATTCTAGCCATCTATTTTTTTGATCAAAACATAAATACCCATTTTCTTTATTTTTTTTTTAATTAAATATCTCACAAAACGTTAACCGTTATATGAAAAGAATCATATCATCACGACGAGAATTCAATTATATTTTCTATAGAGGGGCACATGTATATACTTTCGAGGAACTTTATTTTTGACTTTTTTTTTTTGTAAGTGTTAAATTTACGCATGAAAAAATCACAAGTGATTTGTTATTTTAAAATCATATGTGATTTTTCACAAGTGATTTGTTATTTTAAAATCATATGTGATTTTTTCAGATGCAAATTTTAACGCTAAAACAAAACTCGAAAAAAAAAGTTCGTCGAAAGTATATCGAAGTGCCTAGTTTCATGAGATGTCAATCCTTGATATTCATTTCCCGAGTAAAGTTAAATGTAGACCTTAAATTTTTTATAAGCCCGACCAATCGTGGCCATCTATTTTTTGATTAAAACAAAAATGCTCACTTTTATTATTAAATAAATAAATATCTCACAAACCGTTAATCGTTATGTGAAAAAAATAATACCATCACGAACATAATTAATTTATCTTTCTATAGAGGGGCTTGTGTACACTTTCGACGAATAGAACCTTTTTCTTGTTTTACAGATGTATGCTTCCCTTTATTTTCCTCAAATCACACAACTTCTGCATAAACTGCCTCGTATCATCCTTTTAATGTTAAAGACGAATGGTTGCTTGCGATCAGTCAATAATGCATTGGTATGCCGTTTGCCAATTTAATTTTCATAATAGTCTTTTCAGGAACTACACAATATCTATAACTGTTAAAATTTGATTTTTGGGTACTACTTACGACAGATAAGAAGACCGTCTGTGAAGTCTTTCATTATTATAGGAAGAGTTTCTTCTGAAGCCCGATTTTCCATAATGCAAGTAGCCTTGTCTATGCTGCAGTTCAGTACAGCTTTGGCTCTTTAAGCACTTAACCAATTTATAAAAATATACATAGAAGACAGAAATCATACCGAAAGAGATCATTGGGTGTTCAATCTTTATTGGTTTTTGATATGAATGTGTGCATTATTTGGCTTCAAGCCCCTTGTTCCTAACCCAAAATAGTCTGGGAATTATAAAGTCAAAAATATTATTCATTTTTGCAGGGAGTATAGACGATGATAAGTGTAATTTTGTGCCTCATATCCTTAAAAGGTGACATGCGGGTATACTTGTGAGTTTTATTATAAAGCAATTCATATTTCTGGACAATAGTTTATGTCACATGACATTTGCATAGTTGCGTATACATGCCCAAAACATTAAAAAGGCCACCAGATGAAGGAAATGACTGATAAATGACTTGAAGACCAAAATGAGTTTAATTTGAAAGTCTACTCACTTTTAGACCAAGATGAGTTTACTTTGAAAGTTTACAAATGATTTGTCGACAACAACTTTTAATTTGAATCCCTACCTCCAATTTGAAGTCTTCTTAAACCCTCATATACTTCAAAGTTGTTGGTCCACAAACTCACAAAAAGTTACATCCCAATCAATCTTTCTTAGACTTTTCTTCACTTCATTTAGATTGACAAACACTTATATGTCCCAACCAGCCTTTCATAGAGGTTTCTTCCTTCATCCAAGTTTCTTCACGGAATTGACAATGATAAATATGATCTCTTTATTTACATGCTTATTTCAAGTAATTACCCTTTCATAAAATGCAAGCATATCATTTAAAAGGGTTTGAGCTTAATTTAATTTTATGTGTATGAGCTTGAACTTGAATTTGAATTTGAAGTGTAGATCTAAGTCCACCTTTTATAACCTATTAATCAAGTGGTTGTGAGTTTAAGTTGAAGCCGGAACAAGAATGAACGGTGTTTGTGTCTACAAGTATAATAAAGGTTTGTGACCAATTCAAGTAAGTTGTAGGAGAGAGCAATGGTGACCTACTAACCTTAACTTGTTGACTGGATTGTTGTTTATTGTTACTGGATCAAAGAACATGTAAATAGGTGGCCTTAGAGTTATAGATGAACGCAAGTTTATGGCTTAGTTATAGATGAACGCAAGTTTATGGCTTGGTTTGTCTAAGAAGTCTACGTATAAAACATAGAAAAAACATTAACGCTAAGACCCACAACACTAATAAACTAGTTAACTCCATCCATTTGCAAACATTTGTTTGTGAAGTATCAATAATTTCTAAGTAACAAAAATAAAGTAAAGTAACTCTCAATACCGTCTTCTACCGATTATGGGCCCCAATACCATTTTCCACGGTGTATGGGAGGAAGTTGAGACGTAGACAACCTTACCCCTACCTATGGTTCTTCCGGTTCTACCAAATGTAGAAAAGGACCTCCGGCCTTGTAAGGGGTGAGGATCGAACCCTTGACCTCTGTCTCAAAAGGCAAGAGGTAAGTGTGTTAACCACTTGATCCAAACATTGCTCTATCAATAATTTCTAAGTGTAATATCAAAATCCTAATCAAATTAACTTGAAATTTTGCCAAAGAAAGAATGGTATTTTTTTAATGACAATTTGAAGTTGGAAATTTTGCACAATAAAAGAAAATGAAAATTATTGGCTTAGATTCAACTTTTTGGTTCACAAACTTAAGTTGGTTATCTTAAATGATAAGTACAAAAGGGTTTGTGTCTCAACAGTACATTTTATTTTGTAACAAGCTCACCAATCAGATGGTTGTGGGTCTACTTAGAACATGTGAGATGATTGTGCCGTATAAATTATACTCCATCTGTACTAAAATTATTGTCCCCTTTTAACTTTTTCGATCTTTCTTTTTCAACTTTAACTATAAATATTTTTGTTTGTGCTATACAATTTTTGATAAAAATTATACCAATAAAAATATATTTAAACCTCAATCTGTTTATATATTTTGTATCAAGTATTACGTAATATAAACAAAAATACTTAAGGTTAAAAAGGATAATAATTTTGAGACGAGAGAGTAAAGATAATTAGTTGCGCTTCTAAAAAAAAGAAAAAGAAAAGATAAAAAAAAGAAAGGTGTTAACCCAAAAATCTTTTTGAAAGTCTTTGGTAGAAAAAGGTAAAAAGCTTTTTTAAAGGCAGAGCCGCTGCCAAGCGGGTTGTGTCCTGATCTGCCCAAGCTTTTTGGACATTACAAAAATACCCCAACATGTCGCGTAGATAAGGTCACGATATACTCAACATGCACGTGTCACCCATTTGTTATTTCTGCAGCTTGAAAGGAAAAAAAAATCAACATGTCGCGTAGAATAATACTAGACATATATATATATGTACTCGACATGTACATTTGAGCAATTGAAAAGCTATTGAAATTTAAAAACTTACAAAAAATACCCTTTAACTTTTTGATAATTACAACTTTTTTATATAACAAACTTTATTTGTCAAATATTTAGCAAATATCTAGCAAATTCGTTAATGAAAAAAATATCGTTACGAAGAGCTGTGAATTACAAACAAAACGAGCCTAATATTGATATGCTCTTGACGTATGTACGATTTTATAAACTTTCATTGAACATATTAGCTTTAAAAAAAATTATATCAACACTAGAAGGAGGAAAAATAACAGTGTTTTACTATATGAAAAAAGAAAGTCAACGTTTTTGATATTCAACTTTAAGAATATGAATGCAGATCTCTTTGTTTATCCACTCATATACCTTAAAAATGACCTCGATCGGTACCAAATTTAACCTAGCGATATTACTTTGAGCAAATTTGTAGTTTGTACGTAAGTTTGCACTTATTAAAAAACTAGGAGCACGTACATATTAGAACCACATTGAACATGTTAGCTTTCAATGATCAACTTGCTTTTTATCAAAGCACGTATATTACTAGAACAACTTTTTTGAAAATAAACTAGTCACTTATATACCTTTTACCTTAAAAAATTTAAATTTAGAAAATAACAAAATTATAAATACTTCCCCGATAAAAAAATAATACGTAGTAATTATACAAGCTTATACTCTTGTTAAGTTTTTAGTACATGTAAATTAGTTTAGGGCTATAAACTAGTCTGAGTCGTGCTCAAACTCTACGATTTTATAAACTTTCAAAACATACGCTTAAACCACAAGGGACAAAGACGTACAATTCTATGAAATATGAATATCGTTGGGAGATATAAACGTAAATATTCATAAATTAAAAACGGTTAACATTTTATAAACCTATAAACGGTATTTTGAAAGTTTATAAAATCGTACATACGTCAAAAACATATCAATATTGGGCTCGTTTTGTTCGTAATTCAGAGCTCTTCGTAACGATATTTTTTTCATTAACGAATTTGCTAGATATTTGCTAAATATTTGACAAATAAAGTTTGTTATATAAAAAAGTTGTAATTATCAAAAAGTTAAAGGGTATTTTTTGTAAGTTTTTAAAATTTCAATAGCTTTTCACTAGCTCAAATGTACATGTCGAGTATATATATATACGTCTAGTATTATTCTACGCGACATGTTTTCAAGCTGCAGAAATAACAAATGGGTGACATGTGTATGTCGAGTATATCGTGACCTTATCTACGCGACATGTTGAGGTATTTTTGTAATGTCCAAAAAGCTTGGGCAGATCGGGACACAACCCACTTGGCAGGGGCTCTGCCGTAATTTTCGCTTTTTAAAGTTTAGAGCCATCAATTTTGCAGACCCAATGACACGTCTATAAGAAACTAAAGACCAAACACATTTTCCTATTAGTGGTATTTGTGAAACACAATGAATAATAATTCAAAAATGTTTATTATCTTTTTCTTTATCTCTTTTTTCACCCTTTTCCCTGCTTCCTTAACCAAATGCTCAGAAAAAGAGAGTGAAGCTTTGCTTCTCTTTTTTCACCCTCTTTCCTCCATCAATTACCCAAGCGATGATTGTGGTTCTTCTAATCATCCAAAAATGATGAGCTGGAACACAAGTAGAGATTGTTGTAACTGGGGTGGTGTTACTTGCGACGACTCCACCGGTGACGTCATCGTTCTCGATCTCAGTTGCGGAATGCTACAAGGTACTATTCATCCTCTCAGCTCCCTCTTCAACCTCACACACCTTACTCTTCTTGATTTATCATAAACAATCTTAATGGGACATTGCCATCTTGGCTGTTTTCTTCCCCCTCTTTACAATATCTCGATCTAAGGTATAACATGTTCAGTGGAAAGGTACCTTTTGAGTCATTTGCTCTTCCATCATTAAAATACTTAGTCCTCAGTAACAACAATCAGTTAGGTGGCCAAATTGATGTACAAACATTTAGTAAACTCACCAACCTCGCTATTCTAGGCCTTGCTTATAATAATTTTAGTGGTGAATTGGAGTTGGATACGTTGTTATCAACCCTCACAAACCTTGAATCTCTCGATCTCTCATACAGCGGTTTCTCTGTTACAACAAACAATGCCAATCATTATGTCAACCCTGGTTTTTGGTTCTTAGGATTGGCCTCTTGCAAACTAAAGGTGTTTCCGAATTCATTTCGAGCCATGAAAAAACTTTATTGGTTAGATCTCTCTAGCAACGAAATCCATGGCCAAATTCCTCATTGGGCAGGGGAGATTGGAGGGTTGGGATATTTGAATCTCTCACATAACTTCATAACACGCTTGCCACAATTACAATGGTATAGACTATATGAACTTTATCTGCAGTCCAACTTGATTGAGGAACCATTCCCTCCATCAATTTGCAACATGAGCTATCTATATGAATTGGATATGTCCAATAATCGCTTTGGTGGATCGATTCCACAATGCTTTGGAAACATCACCTCATCTCTTTATATGATAGATATGGGGAATAATAGCTTTCAAGGAACTATTCCAAACATATACGGGGATTGTGGAGGTTTAGAAGGGCTTATTTTAAAAGGAAATCAATTAGAAGGTGAGTTGCCAAGTTCCTTGTCCAAATGTCAATCCTTGAAAGTAGTTGATTTTGGAAACAACCACTTGAATGGTACATTTCCTGGTTGGTTAGGAGCTCTTCCAAATTTGCAGGTTCTTGTCCTCAAATCAAACAACTTTCATGGACACATTCAACCCTCTTCAACTGTTGATTCTCCCTTTCCAAGTCTTCGAGTTCTTGACTTATCTCATAATAGGTTTGTAGGTCCACTCCCTGCAAAATATTTTCAAAATTTCAATTCCATGAAGAATGTTGTTAAAAACAGCAAAGAACCAGAATATTTATACATGGGTGGTGGAATCTATTACTCATTCGTTGTTGCGGTGAAAGGGGTGGATCGAGAAATTCCAAGACTTTTTGTTGGCCTAACTATTATTGATTTATCAAACAATTATTTCGAAAGGGGGATACCAGAAATAATCGGAAATTTGAGTTCTTTGAAAGTGCTAAACTTGTCCCACAATAGCCTTAATGGTCGAATACCAAACTCTCTTGGTAAACTATCAGAGATTGAATCATTAGACCTTTCTTGGAACCAACTCACAGGAAATATCCCTCAAAGCCTTGCCGGAATCAAGGGCCTTGAAGTCTTAAATCTATCACAAAACCATCTCGTGGGGCGTATTCCAGAAGGAGCACAGTTCAACACATTTCAAGAGAACTCATTTGCAGGGAATTTGGGACTCTGTGGGTTTCCACTTCCCAAAAAGTGCAGTGAGAATGCACACAAACCACAGCTTGAAGCAGAAGAACATCATGAGGAGGAAAGTGGATTTACGTGGGAAGTGGTGATATTGGGATACGGATGTGGGACCCTACTTGGATTGGTGATGGGTTCTTACATGTTGTCAACAAGAAAAGTGAAATGGTTCAATGCGATTGCTGATGCAGCAGAGAGTTTGGTCTTGAAGAAGAGGATGAGAAGACATGTTTACATCGGAAAGAGAAGACATAATGAAAGGTATGCTTTTTCACCTGATTTCTTATTTCAAAATGTCTTACCCTATGCATTCTCTTGATCTTAAAAATATTATTATGCAGGTAAAGGAGTTTGAGGAGGGCTGGGACCTTCTGAATTATGCAGTCGTATATCAGCTTCTGAATTATAATGTTTGTGTTTTATATCTTTGAATTATTGTTGTATGTAATACTAGTGTGTTGTTAGGATTTTAATACGTATTTACTTGGTCACTGGGTGATCGTGTATTGATGTTGCTGACCTTGGTGTAATTCAGTAAGTTTTTTGTTATTTTGATGATCATACAACCTTCGTGTATGCTTTAAAATTGTAGACACTAGTGTTTGTTACCGAATTGTAAGGTATGAAAAGGAAAGCATTATTAATAATTTGTCTTTTAGTATATCTAATTTGACCAACCAGTGTGTTCTTCTTCGATCTGTTCTACATGTGTTTTAGCATTTCATTATCTGCCCACCACCTGCTTGACGAGTTGATTATGAGACCAAATTGCCAGTGACCCTGCACTTGAATAATCATCTACATGAAATTTTATCATATACCTACTGCTCCTTATGTCCTGTAAAACGTGCCATGGTCCTTTTTAGGGTACTTGCAAAAAATGTGTCCTATTTACTGATGTAGGTTGAATGTTATGGCTGAAGCTGGACGTTCTGAGATATATAGCTGCTAAATTTGTAGTGGTTATGCTAGCTATATAGTTCATTTATGTTATTGTGATGTATTGCTAGCCTTGAAGACAAATTATATGTGTGTCCGAGTAAATAATACAGAGTTACATTGGTTATGGTACTTTTTATTTAGTTTTGTCCCATGCTGTAACGATATCACTTCTTGACTTCTTGTCCCTATTGTTTCTGCCAGGTCAGCAATCCTTCAATACAGTTTATGCTGTAACGATATCACTTACTTATCATTTAATGGAATTATCTGTAGGCAATATCTGATTTCTCCACATAATTTTGCTTGGGGCATTGGCAAAAATTGGGGCTGCAGTGGTAACTTATCCTCTTTTAGTTGTAAAGGTAAGTGCTTGTCATTTGAGCTTTTTAGTAGAGCAGCAAAATAATAGTTATACTCAAACATACATCAATTTCTGAAATCAGTGACTTGTTGATTTAGACCCACTAATATCTGTAATAGACACATTAGGTCTCAAGACTGACTGATTCCATCTTCAAAAATCTAACTCCTCGTAAATCTTATTAGATGTAAATAGTCGAACTAGGGGTGGAAAAATGGCGGGTTGGGCAACAGGCAATTTTTTGGTACTTAACTGAAACTGGTCGGGTTGGGTTGCCTGGAACACTTTTTAGCCAAAAAATTTTAGCAAAATTTATATTATTGCAACAATAACATTAATTTTTTAGTAAAGTGATTTAGGATGTTTTATGAGTACTAATTTTGAATGATACTACTTTGCTTTTGGTAAAACAAAATTGTAACACATACTTGTCTGTTAGCATATCTAACTTGTCTTTATGATGTTTGTGATCTGATTTAGAGGAAATTAATTAGTCGCACATACTAAACTAAAAGTATGAGCAGGTTGTAGGCTTTCAAGTAACATTGTTTGCCATTTAGCATTTCGTTATCTGCCCACCACCTACTTGATGAGTTGATTATGAGACCAAATTGCCAGTGACCCTGCACTTGAAAAATCATCTACATGAAATTTTATCATATACCAACTGCTCCTTATGTCCTGTAAAACGTGCCATGGTTCTATTTTAGGGTACCTGCAAAAAATGTGTCCTATTTACTGATGTAGGTTGAATGTTATGGCTGAAGCTGGACGTTCTGAGATATATAGCTGCTAAATTTGTAGTGGATATTTACAGTAGTTCATTTATGTTCTCGTGCTGTATTGTTAGCCTTGAAGACAAATGATATGGTGTCTGAGTAAATAACACAGCGTTACATCTCTTTGCCATCTAGTTTAAATGGTCGGACTTATTACTATCTTTCTATAACTTGACCAGCCAAGTATTAAGTTTTACCCTTAGGTAATCGTGTTTTTGAGTGATTGAACCTTCCATATAATTTTGCAAAAGGAAGAGAAGAGAAGACATGTATATATCAGGAAATGACATTAAAAATCAAAGGTTATTGTATAAATTTTACTAGATGATCATAGTCGTCTGAGTATCAATATTAATTGTTATACAATACCATAGTGTTGGCTAATAAGATTGTAACTTGAACAATTTGTTTTCCGCAGGTTCAAGAAGTCTTTGGTGAAGCTGGAATCTTGGGATTCTGGAAAGGTGTCTTCCCGACATTGTTTACGGTACTTGTTATTTAGCTTTGGCCCATGCTGCATCACTTTCTTGACTTCTTGTCCACGTTGTTTATTCTTGCAAATGACTTGTAGACCAAGAAGAGTTTACTTTGAAGTCTACACTAGTAGACAACAACTTTTATTTTGTATCCCTACCTCCAATTTGAAGTCTCCTTAAACCCTCTTATACTTCAAAAAAGTTGGTCAAAAACAGTTATATTCCACAACCTTTCTTAGACATTCCTTCCATCATTTAAGTTTCTTCCATTGAGTTTACTTTGAATTCTTCTTAAACCCTTGTATACTTCAAAGTTGTTGGTCCACAAACTCATAAACAGTCGCATCCCAATCAATTTTTCTTAGAAATTTCTTCACTGCATTGAGATTGACAAACAATGATATATCGATCCCAACCAGCCTTTCGTAGACGTTTCTTCCACCATCCAAGTTTCTTCACAGCATTGACAATGACAGATATGATCTATTTATTTACAGGAACTTATTTCAAGTAATTACCCTTTCATAATATGCAAGCATAGTATTTAAAAGGTTTTTGAGCTCAACTTAACTTGAGTTACATTTTATGTATATGAGCTTGAACTTGAATATGAATCAGACGTCCAGATCTATGTCCACCTTGCGTTATATAACCTATTAATCAGTGTGGTTGTGAGTTTAAGTTGAAGCCGGAACAAGAATGAACGGTGTTTGAGTCTATAAGTATAATAAAGGTTTGTGACCAATTCAAGTAAGTTGTAGGAGAGAGCAATGGTAACCTATAAACTTAACTTGATTGAAGCCCGTCAGTATGTTCTTGTTTATTCTTACTGGATCAAAGAACTTGATTGAAGCCCGTCAGTATGCCTAAGAAGTCTACATATAAAACATAGAAAGAACATTAACATTAAGACCCACAACATTAATAAACTAGTAAACCCCATAAAACCATTATGCAAACATTTGTTTGTGAGTATAAATAATTTCTAAGTGTAATATTAAAATCCCAATCAGATTAACCTGAAAATTTGCCAAAGAAAGAATGTTGTTTTTTCAATGACAATTTGAAGTTGGAAATTTCGTCATTAATGATGATGAAGTAAATCGGATTGCCGAAGGTAAAGAAGGTGCAGGGCCGTCTCAAGATGTCCACAATTTGGAAGAAGAATTGCAGATACTATAAGCTAGAGATGATCAAGTTGCAATTGCCCCCATCGTGTTATGCAGATGGTCTGGTCCAAAAGAGCTAGCCCTGAAAAAGTTAGAATAAAGTAATCAGACAAGGAGACAAATGGAATCCAAGACACATACACAAACACACACACATTCAGTTTAAGAACCAAAAACTAAGAAATGTAAGACATTCTTGAACAACTGAGAGAGCAACTTATTTACTACTCCTACAATAATTTCAACAAATAACGACTATTGAAACAGTTTGAGAGTGACTTACACTAAGCAATACTGCTACAAAAGTAACATAAGCTGTACACGCATCTTCACCAGCTCTGTATAGCAACCAAAAGAATACCTTTGGTCAGTGTAGTGCACTAATCAAAACCAATACAAGCATAAAATCCTCAAAATAGAAAAATAAAATTTAATGCAGTTATACTAGTTCCGAGTACTGTGTAAGGTGAGAACATGTACAACCAGTAGTGAATTAGGTTTAGCCATCGTCTTTTTCTAATCCCATACATGTCAATAAAGTGCATCATGAAAACTCTATATAGCGTCTTTGTTGCATTTAAGTAGCTTGTTGTAATCAAAAATATTACTCCGTATTTCATTTGTTAAAGTTACCTCATTCAGTGTTTGTTTACTTTTAAAATGATCCATCATGTTGGATAGAGGATATTTATGATTTTTGTGATCTGGTAATGGTTATTAGTGACAGAGAGATTGGTGCTTTTATTGTTTGGAAGACTGATATGGTTGGTTTTGGTATTGCTGCATTTTCAGAACCTTGGTGAGTGTTTGGTATTGCTGCAATTTTATAATCATGGTGAATTTTAAGGTTTCGGAGTACTGGAGAATGGATCTATATGGTTTATTATTTTGTATTGAAGATTAGGAGGTTTTTTATTACCTGGGATATAGTTTTGATGGTTAAATTGGTGTTTTTTGGTTGTTTTTTTTGCTGATAAAGGCTTGTTACAGGTGCATAAGGGTGTTTGGGTATTGGCGACTTGGCGTGGAGAGCTGTGATGGTATTTACCACTTAATGCACTGGACTGAATTGTATAGCGCAAAGAATTCTTCGTTTGTTTGAGCATCAGAATGCAAGAGATGGACATTTTTGATGAACACAGCAAAGAATATTTCATGTATCCCATTGAATTCATATGTCATTGTTTTTAGTTTTATTGTATCTTATTTCATTTTTAGCTTTTTTCCCAAAGTTTGTGTTGGAATTGTCATATGACATTTGCTTCTATTGGCATGTCCATTTGAAGCGTATGATAATTTTGTCATTGTTTTATAAAAGTTTGCAGGGGTATTTGTTGGCCCAATTTCACTGATCTTTAATCAAAATATACCAAAAAGTAATGAAATAATCTCTATTTCTATAAAAGTGTTGAAATAATCTCTATTTCTATAAATCTGTCATTATTGTAAAGTTACAGGTTCTATTCTATTTATAAGAAATGAAAAGGTGTGACTTGAAGCATTGTGATGCTTCGGTTTGTGTTGGTTCGACCCAACAGTCATGTTGTTTCAGAAATAACTGTCATTTGACAGTTATTTTACATAGTTGACTTTTTACATAGTTGACTTTGACCTCCGGGTTTGACCTTCTAAATGGGTAAGTTTTGGGTAAGATTGTGATTAACCCAACAGTATTGTCCCTCTTACCAAAAAGGAAAAAATGATCGATTATGTTCTTTGCTTTATTATTTAGTTATATTCGTTTCAAGCCTACTAAGCTAATTGGTTTTGTATGTATTGCGCGCATGAATAAAGAAATATATTGCTCCACAGTTGTTGTAATGTTGTAACAAAACTAAGATAATCATGATTTAGACACAATTTGTTAAATTATACGAGAAAAATTGTTTGTTCGGTATTGTTGGTGCTTGCAGTTGTATTTTAAGGTATCCTGCTATGTTTACTTTATTTGCTCTATCCTTTATTGTTGCTCATCTGTGATTTAATTTAATCACAATAAACCTATCTACAAAAAAAATGGTCATCCAATTGTACCTAAGCTTCGAGATTACACATGTATCGAAGTTACAATAATATTGTGCTTGGGGCTGCTGAAAACCTATAATTTTAGAGGTGTTTTGATCGATCTTGGTTGCAAAATTGTATCGCAAAATAGTTGCAATTCCGCTACATACATTACTATTGTATACAGATGTCCCGCCACAACGCGTGGGCTTCAAATCCTCGTTTAATAACACATGCTCAACTTAATATTTATAACCCGAATGTTTATGAAGCTTTTAATATTACGATGATACGATGAATTTAATAAAAATAACAATGATAAAATAAGAAATGTTGTTTTTCTTAAGTTTAAAATACTTGTGTTATTTTAAAATCTCGTTCATAAAATTAGATTTAAGATTAACTCATTTTCAAAAGTGTAGGGTTTAAGTTGTAAATTGTATGAAATAATAAAATATAAAGTTGTTGCGTTCAGGAAGGATGAATCGCTCCCGAAAAGGAATCTATTGATTCTCTCCCAATTGGTTGGACCATAGGTGCGATGATTTACTTCACGGGCGAGGTCTCGGGTTCAAGTTCAGGATGGCCAACACTTAAGTCTAAAATTTGAAAACAAGAGCACCGAAAGTCATATATTTTTTTCTTTATTTAATAAGATTTTAATGATTCAGTTATATGTTTGACCACAATTAATTTAATGTTGACTTTTATTGACCAATAGAAATGGTTTTTTTTTTTTTTTTTTTTTTTTTTTTTTTTTTTTTTTTTTTTTAAAAAATATTTTTAATTTTTTTTTTAANATATAAATCGACAAGAAATTAATGTTTAGCGCCTATCAATTTTGATAGACTTTCACAACCCAATTAATTAGTTTATAAATTAAACTAGACCACATATATCGTCCAATCATATTCTTGTGGCACTACTCTTGGCATATATATATATATGTAGCAACTATGAATAATTATAGCAATTAAATAATAAAAAAACACTAAAATGGGTTATTCAATAGCGTTGAGCATCTTTTTCCTTTTCTTTATTTTCACCTCTTTTGCTCCTACTGCTTCTTTTTATGGGTATAGGGGTCATAAATGCTCTCAAGAACAAAGTGAAGCTTTGCTTCTCTTTAAACATAACCTTTCCTCCTTCAATTACCCAAGCGATGATTGTGGTTCTATTAATCATCCAATAATGATGAGCTGGAACACAAGTACTGATTGTTGTAACTGGGACGGAGTTACTTGCGACCACTCCACCGGTGACGTCATCCGTCTCAATCTCCAATGCGGAATGCTACAAGGTACAATTCATCCTGACAGCTCCCTCTTCAACCTCACACACCTTACTCATCTGTATTTATCAGGTAACAGTCTTAATGGGACATTGCCATCTTGGCTGTTTACTTCCCCCTCTTTACAATATCTCTTTTTAGATTATAACATGTTCAGTGGAAATGTTCCTTTTGAGTCATTTACTTCCCCATCATTAAAAGGGTTAGACCTCCGTTACAACAATCAGTTAGGTGGCCAAATTGATGTGCAAACATTTCCACAACTCACCAACCTCACTTACCTGTACCTTTCAAATAATAATTTTAGTGGTGAATTGGAGTTGGATTCATTGTTATCAACCCTCACAAACCTTGATACTCTTGATCTCTCATACAGCGGTTTCTCTGCTACCACAAATAATGCCAATCATTATGTCAACCCTAGGTTTAGTGAATTATATTTGGCCTCTTGCAAGCTAAAGGTGTTTCCAAATTCACTTCGAGCCATGAAACAACTTGTACGCTTAGATCTTTCTAGCAACGAAATCCATGGCCAAATTCCTCATTGGGCAGGGGAGATTGGAGGTGATTTGAGATATTTGTATCTGCAGTCCAACTTGATTGAGGGGCCATTCCCTCCATCAATTTGCAACATGAGCAGTTTAATGTATTTGGATATGTCCAATAATCGCTTTGGTGGATCGATTCCACAATGCTTTGGAAATATCACCTCATCTCTTAGAATGATAGATATGGGGAATAATAGCTTTCAAGGAACAATTCCAAACGCATACGGGGATTGTGGATTTTTAGAAGGGCTTATTTTGAATGGAAATCAATTAAGAGGAGAGGTGCCAAGTTCCTGGTCCAAATGTCAATCCTTGAAAGTAGTTGATTTCGGAAACAACCATTTGAATGGTACGTTTCCTGGTTGGTTAGGAGCTCTTCCAAATTTGCAGGCCCTTGTCCTCAAATCAAACAACTTTCATGGACACATTCAACCCTCTTCAACTGTTGATTCTCCCTTTCCAAGTCTTCGAGTTCTTGACTTATCTCATAATAGGTTTGTAGGTCCACTCCCTGCAAAATATTTTCAAAATTTCAATTCCATGAAGAATGTTGTTAAAAACAGCACAACACCAGAATATTTAGACATGGGTGGTGGAAATTATTACTCATTCGTTGTTGGGGTGAAAGGGGTGGATCGAGAAATTCCAAGACTTTTTGTTGGCCTAATTATTATTGATTTATCAAACAATTATTTCGAAAGGGGGATACCAGAAATAATCGGAAATTTGAGTTCTTTGAAAGTGCTAAACTTGTCCCACAATAGCCTTAATGGTCGAATACCAAACTCTCTTGGTAAGCTATCAGAGATTGAATCATTAGACCTTTCTTGGAACCAACTCACAGGAAATATCCCTAAAAGCCTTGCCGGAATCAAGGGCCTTGAAGTCTTAAATCTATCACAAAACCATCTCGTGGGGCGTATTCCAAAAGGAACACAGTTCAACACATTTCAAGAGAACTCATTTTCAGGGAATTTGGGACTCTGTGGGTTTCCACTGCCCAAAAATTGCAGTGAGAATGCACACAAACCACAGCTTGAAGCTGAAGAACATCATGAGGAGGAAAGTGGATTTACGTGGGAAGTGGTGATATTGGGATACGGATGTGGGACCCTACTTGGATTGGTGATGGGTTCTTACATGTTGTCAACAAGAAAAGTGAAATGGTTCAATGCGATTGCTGATGCAGCTGAGAGTTTGGTCTTGAAGAAGAGGATGAGAAGACATGTTTACATCGGAAAGAGAAGACATTATGAAAGGTATGCTTTTTCACATGATTTCTTATTTCAAAATGTCTTACCCTATGCATTCTCTTGATCTTAAAAAAATTATTATGCAGGTAAAGGAGTTTGAGGAGGGCTGGGACCTTCTGAATTATGCATTCGTATATCAGCTTCTGAATTATAATGTTTGTGTTTTATATCTTTGAATTATTGTTGTATGTAATACTAGCGTGTTGTTAGGATTTTAATACATATTTACTTGGTCACTGGGTGATCGTGTATTGATGTTGCTGACCTTGGTGTAATTCAGTAAGTTTTTTGTTATTTTGATGATCATACAACCTTCGTGTATGCTTTAAAATTGTAGACACTAGTGTTTGTTACCGAATTGTAAGGTGTGAAAAGGAAAGCATTATTAATAATGACTTGTCTTTTAGTATATCTAATTTGACCAACCAGTGTGTTCTTCTTGATCTGTTCTACATGTGTTTTAGCATTTCATTATCTGCCCACCACCTGCTTGACGAGTTGATTATGAGACCAAATTGCCAGTGACCCTGCACTTGAATAATCATCTACATGAAATTTTATCATATACCTACTGCTCCTTATGTCCTGTAAAACGTGCCATGGTCCTTTTTAGGGTACTTGCAAAAAATGTGTCCTATTTACTGATGTAGGTTGAATGTTATGGCTGAAGCTGGACGTTCTGAGATATATAGCTGCTAAATTTGTAGTGGTTATGCTAGCTATATAGTTCATTTATGTTATTGTGATGTATTGCTAGCCTTGAAGACAAATTATATGTGTGTCTGAGTAAATAATACAGCGTTACATTGGTTATGGTACTTTTTATTTAGTTTTGTCCCATGCTGTAACGATATCACTTCTTGACTTCTTGTCCCTATTGTTTCTGCCAGGTCAGCAATCCTTCAATACAGTTTATGCTGTATGAGACCCTACTAAAGAAGTTGAAGCAGCATCGTGCCTTAAGCAACAGTAACAAAGGTGTAACTGCTTTAGAGGCAAGTAACTGTTAATATAATCACTGCAGAATTTTCAGATAATTATGACTTATCATTTAATGGGATTATCTGTAGGCAATATCTGATTTCTCCACATAATTTTGCTTGGGGCATTGGCAAAAATTGGGGCTGCAGTGGTAACTTATCCTCTTTTAGTTGTAAAGGTAAGTGCTTGTCATTTGAGCTTTTTAGTAGAGCAGCAAAATAATAGTTATAATCAAACATACATCAATTTCTGAAATCAGTGACTTGTTGATTTAGACCCACTAATATCTGTAATAGACACATTAGGTCTCAAGACTGACTGATCCCATCTTCAAAAATCTAACTCCTCGTAAATCTTATTAGATGTAAATAGTCGAACTAGGGGTGGAAAAATGGCGGGTTGGGCAACAGGCAATTTTTTGGTACTTACTGAAACTGGTCGGGTTGGGTTGCCTGGAACACTTTTTAGCCAAAAAATTTTAGCAAAATTTATATTATTGCAACAATAACATTAATTTTTTAGTAAAGTGATTTAGGATGTTTTATGCATAAAAAATTCACTTTAGATGACTTTCTTCCTGTTTGACCAGTAGGGGTTTCAACCCAGTTAACCTGTTTCTCTTTAAGTTATCTTTCAATTAAAATGTTTGACTTAATGACTCGTTGGAGATGAAACATAACCCAAAACGACCCATTCATAAGTAAATGGGTTGAAATGTTCATCTCAATCAAAATTGTTGCCAGTTTTATTTTTTCTGTTACACCACCCCAGTATTTAAAGAAGCATTAAACTATCTATATTTTGCAGTCAAGACTTCAGGCAAGACAAGCTGTGGGGTTAGACAAAAAACATCAGTACGAAGGTAAATGTGATTATGAAATATGAAACCGTTACTTACCTCCCACGAAATCTGGGATGTTGCTGTTCTCTTGTCCTTTTCACGATCCAAAAGATCACGTATTCAAACAAATCCTGTTTTCGTTCAGGGACACTAGATGCAATTCTAAAGATGATACGCTACGAAGGGCTCCATGGTTTTAGGGATGAGCACAAAGATTGTACAAAGTGTTCTGGCTGCAGCTGTTTTGTTCATGGTAAAGGAAGAACTTGTGAATGGTGTTCGGTGGATGCTATTGAATTGTGAAATCAAAATCTCTTTAGCCATATAGTAACACAAACCACCCTCTTCCATTTCCACACGAAATAATAGTAAAATGTTTGTACGAAAAAATGGGTCCAGAAGCAGAAACTGTGGGGTGCATTGAAAGGATTAGTAATGAAGTGATGATAATTGGTTATTGTTTAGTGGATAAGCTACAAAGATTGCAAGGTGTTGGTGCAATATGTATAAACTTTCTTGATTCTTATTAGCCCCATGTTTCTTATTACCCTTCTCTATTTTGTCTCGTTTGATTTAGTCTCTGTACAAAATTAGTATCTGAACCAGTATGCAATATCTCCCGTTCTTCGCTGTTAAACTATTGACATATTATGTCGTAAGTAGTTATGTAAATTGACTTGTAGACAAATGCTTAACAACATGATGTAGTAGACTAGTAGGTAGACGGATCACATCTATAATCTAATAGGATGATATTACAATTACATTCTTATAATAATAAATACCAATTTTAGGGGATGTCAATCCTTGATATTCATTGGCTTCGGCTCCAATCCTTTAAATGGGAAATTTTCTGACTTCACAGAAAGTCAGTTAAGTGGAAAATTACCAATGACTCAACTTCCAAACGTTATTTTCTTTGCTTATTTAACTTAGAATATATGTGTATATCTACTCGTTTTTTCATCATAACTAGAGTCACGTATTGCTCACGACATTCATATTTTAGATCTTAGCACTGTAGAGAATTCTATCTTTTTAGGTCATTTGCATTTTTGATTAAGCACACCTACGTGTGATAGGAAATGTGAAGTCAAATCTATGCAAGGATAATGATGTTTAGACAAGCGTTTAATATTCACGGATTCCAACCTATTCAGCTCGGGCAACGGGCCCAATAAGTTGTTGCCCGAGTTGAGTCGAGAGCATGGTGGTCGGATGAGTCTAGGTTTATTTTCGCGTGAACAAAAACGGCTAGTGTGAAAACATTGGTGGTCGGATGAGTCTAGGCTTATTTTCGCGTGAATGAAAACGGCTAGTGCGAAAAAAACATGTAACGTAAGCTGGTTTGTGGTGGCCATTTATAATGGTTTATGGTGGATATGATCACCGGAAAATATGTATAACAAAGGTGGTTTGTGGTAACAGTTGCTTAACAATAATCAATAATTATAGATGCCAGAACTAGTCAACTAGATATGTTTCTTAATGTCGGCCGGTAAAATTTTGTTTAATAGTATTAACGAGGTTTTGATGCCCGCACTTCGTTGCGGCGCGTTTTGTATAGAGCGTTTTTTATTATAAAGGTTTATTTGTCGGTCGGTTATAAATTGGGCCGGGTTTTATGAATTGATAACTGATACTCCGTAATAAATTGCTACATATCGATAAAAACTGGTCCAAATTAAGTACAACCAACCAAGCGGTATCTGTGAGACTGTATGAGATACTCACCAACCTATTAGTCGTGGGTTCAAATGCCGTCTAAGAAATGTACGTAAAAGTATTTGTACTGCATACGGTGTGAATGGTTAGTTGCTGTTAAAAAAAGAGCAAATACTAATCATAAATCCATATATTGGCAAATACTTTTTCAACTTCTATTGCTTGGGCAAAGAATTNCCTCTTACCAAAAAGGAAAAAATGATCGACTATGTTCTTTGCTTTATTATTTAGTTATATTCGTTTCAAGCCTATTAAGCTAATTGGTTTTGTATGTATTGCGCGCATGAATAAAGAAATATATTGCTCCACAGTTGTTGTAATGTTGTAACAAAACTAAGATAATAATGATTTAGACACAATTTGTTAAATTATACGAGAAAAATTGTTTGTTCGGTATTGTTGGTGCTTGCAGTTGTATTTTAAAGTATCCTGCTATGTTTACTTTATTTGCTCTTTCCTTTATTGTTGCTCATTTGTGATTTAATTTAATCACAATAAACCTATCTACAAAAAAAATTGTCATCCAATTGTACCTAAGCTTCAAGATTACACATGTATCGAAGTTACAATAATATTGTGCTTGGGGCTGCTGAAAAACTATTATTTTAGAGGTGTTTTGATCGATCTTGGTTGCAAAATTGTATCGCAAAATAGTTGCAATTCCGCTGCATACATTACTATCGTATATAGATGTCCCGCCACAACGCGTGGGCTTCAAATCCTCGTTTAATAACACATGCTCAACTTAATATTTATAACCCGAATGTTTATGAAGCTTTTAATATTACGATGATAAGATGAATTTAATAAAAATAACAATGATAAAATAAGAAATGTTGTTTTTCTTAAGTTTAAAATACTTGTGTTATTTTAAAATCTCGTTCATAAAATTAGATTTAAGATTAACTCATTTTCAAAAGTGTAGGGTTTAAGTTGTAAATTGTATGAAATAATAAAATATAAAGTTGTTTAACACTTAAGTCTAAAATTTGAAAACAAGAGCACCGAAAGTCATATATTTTTTTCTTTATTTAATAAGATTTTAATGATTCAGTTATATGTTTGAACACAATTAATTTAATGTTGACTTTTATTGACCAATAGGAATGCTTTTTTTTTTTTTTTTTTTTTTTTTTTTTTTTTTTTTTTTTTTTTTTTTTTTTTTTTTTTTTTTTTTTTCAAATATGCTAAATTGAGCTCTTTTATTGGTTCGATTTAGATTTGGTTCTAATGAATCATCCAAAAATTGTTTTCCTTTAGTGTTTAAAGATTATTGCGGTCCAAATAATTTTCAATGAAAGATTCTTTTATATCGCAATCAAAAGTTAAAATTGTGTATAAATCGACAAGAAATTAATGTTTAGCGCCTATCAATTTTGATAGACTTTCACAACCCAATTGATACGTTTATAAATTAAACTAGACCACATATATCTTCCAATCATATTCTTGTGGCACTACTCTTGGCATATATATATATGTGTAGCAACTATGAATAATTATAGCAATTAAAAAAGTAATAAAAAACACTAAAATGGGTTATTCAATAGTGTTGAGCATCTTTTTCCTTTTCTTTATTTTCACCTCTTTTGCTCCTACTGCTTCTTTTTATGGGTATAGGGGTCATAAATGCTCTCAAGAACAAAGTGAAGCTTTGCTTCTCTTTAAACATAACCTTTCCTCCATCAATTCCTCCACAAACCATCACTGTGGTCCTAATTATCCAAAAATGATGAGCTGGAACACACGTACTCATTGTTGTAATTGGGATGGAGTTACTTGCGACAACTCCACCGGTGACGTCATCAAGCTCGATCTCTTTTGCGGAATGCTACAAGGTACAATTCATCCTCTCAGCTCCCTCTTCAACCTCCTCACACGCCTTACTTGGCTTGATTTATCAGGAAATAGTCTTAATGGGACATTGCCATCTTGGCTGTTTTCTTCCCCCTCTTTAGAAACTCTCGATCTAAGTTTTAACATGTTCAGTGGAACTGTTCCTTTTGACTCATTTACTTCCCCATCATTAAAAGTGTTAGCCCTGAATAACAACAATCAGTTAGGTGGCCAAATTGATGTGCAAACATTTCCACAACTCACCAACCTCACTGCTCTAGGCCTTGGTTATAATAATTTTAGTGGTGAATTGGAGTTGGATTCATTGTTATCAACCCTCACAAACCTTGAAGGTCTCGATCTCTCATATAGCGGTTTCTCTGTTACAACAAATAATTCCAATCATTATGTCAACCCTGGTTTTAGATACTTACTATTGGCCTCTTGCAAGCTAAAGGTGTTTCCAAATTCATTTCGAGCCATGAAACAACTTCATCAGCTAGATCTCTCTAGCAACGAAATCCATGGCCAAATTCCTCATTGGGCAGGGGAGATAGGAAGTAGTACCTATGGGTTGGAATATTTGAATCTGTCACATAACTTCATAACAGCCTTGCCACAATTTCAATGGTATGGACTATGGGGACTTTATCTGCAGTCCAACTTGATTGAGGGGCCATTCCCTCCATCAATTTGCAACATGAGCAAGCTACAGTTTTTGGATATGTCCAATAATAGCTTTGGTGGATTGATTCCACAATGCTTTGGAAATATCTCCTCATATCTTAGAATGATAGATATGGGGAATAATAGCTTTCGAGGAACAATTCCAAACGTATATGGGGATTGTGGAAATTTAGAAGGGCTTAGTTTGAATGGAAATCAATTAAGAGGAGAGGTGCCAATTTCCTTGTCTAAATGCTCAAGCTTGGGAGTGCTTGATCTTGGAAACAACCACTTAAACGGTACATTCCCTGGTTGGTTAGGTGATCTTCCAATTTTGCAGGCTCTTGTCCTCAAATCAAACAACTTTCACGGACACATTCAACCCTCTGCAACTCTTGATTCTCCCTTTCCATATCTTCGAGTTCTTGACTTATCTCATAATAGGTTTGTTGGTCAACTCCCTGCAAAGTATTTTCAATGTTTAAGTTCCATGAAGAATGTTGTTAAAAGCAACACAACACCAGAATATTTGTACATGGGTGGAAAGTATTACTCATTTGTTGTTGCGGTGAAAGGGGTGAATCTAGATTTTCCACGAATTTCGGTTGACTACACAATTATTGATCTGTCCGATAACACATTTGAAGGAGAGATCCCAGACGTTATTGTTGGTCTTAATTCTCTAATAGTGCTCAACTTGTCCCACAACAACCTCATTGGTCCAATTCCACATGCTCTGGGGAATCTCACAGAGATTGAGTCGTTAGACCTATCTTGGAACCAACTCTCAGGAGAGATCCCACAAAGTCTTGCAGGAATCAACACTCTTGAAGTGTTAAATCTCTCGCAAAACCGTCTCGTGGGCCGTATTCCAGATGGAAAACAATTTAACACATTTGAAGAGGAATCTTTTGAAGGGAATCCGGGACTATGTGGGCTTCCGATGACCAAAAAGTGCAGCGAGCGTACACACAAACAAGAGCTTGGATCACATGAGGAGGAGAGTGGATTTACATGGGAAGTAGTGACGTTCGGATATGGATGTGGGACCTTCCTTGGATTGGTGATGGGATATCTAATGTTGTCAACAAGAAAAGTTAAGTGGTTCAACGCAATTGCTGATGCAACAGAGAGTTTGGTCTTGAAGAAGAAGAAGAAGAGAAGACATGTTTATATCGGGAAATAACGTTAGATAATCAAAGGTACGATATTTCATATGTTTTCTTATTTAATCTATTTTTGCAAAATGCCTTACTCTAAAACAATTTGTCTGAATTATTGTTGTATGTATGGGAGTTTGGGGTGGAGCTGGGACTTTTTAAGTTATGCTGTCGTATATAAGCTTCTGAATTATGATGTTTGTGTGTTGTCTCTCTGAATTATTGTTGTATGTATTTAACAATAAATTTACTTTGGTCACAGTGTTATTGCGTGTAATGCTGTTGAACTTAATGGAAATTCAGTAATTTTTTCTGTTATTTTGATGATTATAAAACCATTGCAGATGCAGATGTGAAAACTATATAATCAACTGACAACTGTAATAAGTTGTATCGCTTTGCTTTTGGTAAAATATATGCTTCTCATTTCTATCAATTTTAAGTTGCAGTAGAAATAAATATGTGAAAATCAATGCATAATTACTAATAACATGTGTTATAGTATTTATATACTTTGACCATCCATTGCGTTCTTGTGTTCTGCATATTAGTAAAGCAGCAAATCCGATGTTTCTGATGTGATCACTTAGAACTTGAGGTTTAGTTACATTGTATAAGGCCATACAAGACAATGCCAGTGACCTTGCTGCTGTTACGCAGATGTGTGCTTCCCCATATTTTCTTCAAATCACAGAATTTGTGCATAAACTGCTACATGTTATCCTTTTAATGCTAAAGAGTAATGATTGCTTGCGTTCAGTCAATAACGAACTGGCATGTCTTTTCAGGATCCAAATAATATATATAATTTGTAGAATTTAATGTTTGGCAATTACTTATCGACAGATAAAAAGACCATCTGTGGACTGCCGAGTCTTCCATTATTATCGGAAGAGGATATTCTGAGGCACTGTTTGAGAAAAAGTTGTCACATGCAAAGTCTCTCTCTAGATTATATGTTTGGTTGGAGGCTATTTCACTTGAAGCCCGATATTTCATAATTCAAGTAGCCTTGTGGATACAGGATACTATAGTTCCGTACTGCTTTAGCTCTATAAACAAGTCCCCGCTGTTATAGTTCGTTTATGTTATTGTGTCGTATTGCTAGCCTTGAAGACAAACAATATGTGTGTCCGAGTAAATAACACATGGTTACATCTTTTTTCCATCTAATTTTATTGGCATTTTGTTATGATTTACGGAAGATGAGTACTTTTTTTGGTTTTCTGTTACAGCAGTTGTGAGATAATTAAGAAATTAGTTGACAATTTAGTTGATGACCTAATGATACACTATATAGCACAGTTTCTGACCTATCAAACAACCTAAGTTGTATATGGTCATTAATAATATAAGAAAAAGCCAAGTTTCATGGTTTCGGTTTGTGTTGCAAATTGTTTAAAACATTGTCATAGGCTGTGAAGATATATCCGTAACAGGATATACAGTGTATCAAAAACCTTAGAAGGGGCACAAGATGACTGAGGCAATGACGATAAAACTAGCGGTCTCAAAATGGCGGGACGGGTCAGGTAATGGGTCAAAATAAGTTTGGGTCACGGGTTGAACAGTTACTTTTTACCAATCCCCCCTCCCTCCCCTTTTTTGGATTACTAAATTCAATTTCAGAATATAATATTTGTTATATGCATATTTCTAAAACCAAAGGTGACAAACAGGTGTGGAAAATAAAAGTTATAGCCGATTTGTTTATTACGCAGTACTAATCTGGTATAAACTTGACCCGAAAAGTCTAATGTTTTACCCTTAGGTAATCGTGTATTTGTGTGGCTGAGCCTTCAATATAATTTGTCAAGTTTCTATTATTTTGATGGTCATACACCCATTCATATTTCACCAAAACTGTAAGTTCGGAAGACAAGGATCATTCTATGTGGCAAATTTTATGTTTAAACTGATAAAACTGCCTATTCCTTGATCTGTTTTTGTTTTGTTTGTGTTACCTAGATTGGAAGTAGTACTAGACAATATTTGAATCTGACATTAATGAGGCTGGGATACTTGCCTTTAGCAAAAGTATTAAGATATAACATGTAGCATGGCTATGCTGCTCATTAATACCAAGAGTAATTTGTTAGATAAGAACTCCAGTCGTGTGCTTTAGCAAAAGCTCGTTTTGTACTTCACTGGAGCCACAAACATACTCTACACTTTTGGTGGACATGCTGTCACAGTGTTAGTATTCAGTCCTAAATTAAAGTTTAGTTTTCTTTTTCTAGTCAATTTAGGTTAATAATGACTAGAGTTACATGTTTATTGCAGTGAAATAATGCACGTGATGTGGAAGCCACAGAAATTTAAGTACATATATCTGTTTGCAACATTATATGTGTTCACATTAAAATGTATTGGGCCTTTGGTGATCAACTTTTAAACCACTCCAATGCTTTTTCCTTCTGCCAAAAACTCGTTTTCGTGATACAGCCATTGTCCTCATGCTCATCCATCAGGTATGAATTTTGGAACGGTTAATTGACTTACTAGGGTTGTTTGATTCTTGTGTTGACTGATTTGTGTTTGTTTCTATTGCCTTATATTTTGCAGTTTATAACATTTGGTTTTGCGTGTACTCCACTGTACTTTGTGTGGGAGAAAGTAGTGGGAATGCATGATACAAAGAGCATATGTTTACGGGCATTGGCTAGGTTGCCAGTTCTGATTCCAATTTGGTTCCTAGCCATCATCTTCCCGCTTTTTGGTCCAATCAATTCGGCTGTTGGGGCTTTGTTGGTTAGTTTCACTGTCTATATCATCCCTGCTCTAGCCCATATGCTTACTTACCGAAAGGCTTCTGCTCGCCAGGTAATCAATCCGCTTTGTCACCAAAATCTCAATTTCTAATAGATACAAAATAAGAAACCCACTGGTAATCAAAACTAGAGGTGAAAAATGGGCAGGTTGAGTTACAAGTCAAAATTAGTTTGATTAAAACGGGTTAGTTTTGTTACGGATAAAACCAAGCTGGGTGGGTTAACCTTAGTTGGTTCAATTACCAATAAATACATTTACCAGGAATTGACCGGCCCAAAAAAAAGGCCTTTTGCTTTGACCTTCGGGTTGGGTCGGGTTTTTTAGGCCCATTTTGTGGAAGTGAAAAATGGTACCCGAGTCACACTATTTACAATAACTCACATATCTCTTTTTGTCCAAGGATCCAAACGGGTGGTTACTCCACCGGCGTTTAACCGGAATCCGATCCAAAAAAAAAAATTACTGTTGTGCTACAGTTGCCTGTGAGGAGATGTACAGTAACCGTAGTATTTTAATGGATTTGTGGTTCTTTGAGTGCCAAATGTTGCTATCTACAGGAGTGTGTTATTTAATTGGGGGCATGGTGTTTTTTGTGAC
>LBNU01007898.1:24776-46814 GCA_014162995.1 Artemisia annua
AAAAAAAAAAAAAAAAAAAAAAAAAAAAAAAAAAAAAAAAAAAAAAAAAAAAAAAAAAAAAAAAAAAAAAAAGTGAACATCTTTTTGTTAAGGACAATCTTCGGCTAATCTAGGGGGCTTGAAAGCACAGTCACACAAACTCTAATCAAGTAAATTATTCTCTTTGGGCGGTTCGCGTGGCTTCTCCGGTTTGTTTACATAAAGCATGGTTTTAACTTATGTCCTTTCGCATATATGTTAATGATGCTATTTACAAGATATTGCCTACTCGGCAACCTTAGAGAAGTGTACTTCAAATTATTGATGATTAATTTGTAAATATTTGTTTTTATGGTTAAACGGATAGTGTTAGTGCAAAAAGTGTGGTAGGTTAGGATTGGGCTTAGGTATGCGTTGGGCCGTCCTTGGTGGACTCTCCACTGCAATAGATTCTGCACTAATCCAAGTGATTGATTAATCCCTGCGTAAATGAAAGTAAACCGTTAGCCTTATTGTGGGGACGGACCCCACGATTAAGCTCCGGCGTGAGTAAATACTCATGTTGTCAGAGAAATATGTGTGTATTGGGACGAGTGAGAAAGTCATACCTCGAGAATGTGTACTGAGGTTACCTTTTATAGGTGGTCAAAATGCTAGGGTTTTCCCGTATTTCGCATATTGATGTAGTGGCCGAGATGGGACCCTTGTCGGGCAAGGATACGAAGCTTAATCGATGATTGCGGACGTATATCACTTTTCGGACCGTAGGTCGGCCCGTAAGCGTACTTCGAAAGTGCCGCCTAAGTGATCCGTATGCGTCCTTGTAAGTCCGGACCGTGCCCTATTCGTGGCCTAGGCTTTGGTCGTATCTGGTGAGTTTGTTCGTTGGGCCGGAGCCTGGTTACGTGTAATGCGGTCCAGGCCTAGTCGTATAATGTAGTCCAGGCCCATTTGTTTAATACGGTCCACGCTCAGTAAACCTGCTATCCGCATTATACGTCATCAGATAGTAAATTGTAACACTCTATACATGTTATAAAATGACATAACATTATTCGCAAGGGTGTGCAAAACTTTCACATTCGAATAACCGAATTGTGACTTAACCAAAATTAACAATTTTTGTTTTCCATCAATGGGTTTAAGCTTTTACAAATTTGGTTATCAGTTCCATAAACTTCAATCCAGAGTATATGCTCATTTAAAGATCGTATTGTGAATCATTCGATCAGTCTACTTTTTCGGTATCACGATTGTGGATTGAGATTAAGTCCTACAATAGCAACGAATTTTTTTTCATTATCTCGTTTTGATACGTGAACTAATTAAAAAATGTGGAATAACAACTAACCTTTCATAAGTGCTTCAATTTGCACATTTTGATGACGTGTCATATTTGAAAATCTGACATGTGTCACCATTTTATAACGTGACACGTCATTAAAATGTGCAGATTGGAACACTTATGCAAGTTCGTTGCTATTGCAGATCTTTTAGTTAGTTCACGTATCAAAACGAGACAATGAAGAAATTCGTTGCTATTATATGACTTTATCCTTTGGGTTTTCAAGGTCTAGCTTAATACAAATCCTTAAAATGAACTTTCAAAAACTTGATTACTCTCAGGCGTGCCTCAACATTATTTCTCATTACGATAGTGGGCTTTACATGGGCTAATATGACAACTGGGCCCTATCTCAGTTGTACCTTACAAAAACACTGGAAATTTAATTTGTATAACCCCACTAGTTTATATTCAGATTATTAATTCACCAAACAAAATTAAACCACAAACCTATAATTGCACCTCATAAGCAATGGGGTCTTTTGCCGTCACTAGATGGTACAAACTATAAAACTATTCTGCCATTATCACATGGCTTTGTTATGTATGACTACTTATACCTTTGTATTATTTCCGTTGTTTAAGGAATCATGTTCGATATGAATGAATGAAACCTAAGAGCAAACACAGCGGTAACCTGAGTTATTCAATAACTCAGTGCCATGTCAGCGCCACATCAGCTTTAACAAAATAACCTTAACTCAGAAAAAAAACACCCACATCAATAACTCAGGCTTAACTCAACAACAATTTACAAAAACACTCCTTCATTTAGGGGGGAAAGTGAAACTTTTTTTATTTTTATTTATTTTATTTATTTTTTTTTAACAAAATTGCCCTTAACGCCACGTTAGTGGCTTAACTTACCGCGTTAACGCGGCCTTAACTCGAAACCATGCAACAGTTAACGCGGCTTTAACTTGCGTTATTCCCCCTTAACGTGATGGAGCACGTTACCATTGTCAATGCTCTAAGAGCATTGGGTGTGGTGGTGCCATGGCTTCAAGCCGTGGCACAAAAAGTACTGCCACGTCAATAAAAATCTCGACGGCACCAGAAATCTCACGGCACCACATTCTGGTCGTATCCGTTGGCACCAGAAATTTTGGTGGCGTCAGCCATTTTTTTTATTTACATAAAATAAAACATACACAATATTAACTAAAATAAACTTCATTAATTAAAAAAAAACACGCATTACAATTTAAAAAAAAAAAAAAAAAAAAAAAAAGTTGCATAAAAAAAGGAAGTATAACTTATACTTGCCTAAATCCTAATGTCCAAAGCCCAAACACACACACACAAATGTCCAAAGCCCGGGTCCAATTTTCACATATATATTNAAAAAAAAAAAAAAAGGGAAAAACCAAGCGCACATCACCACCACGGCGCAAGGCTCGATGGCACCACCAGCGGTACAGTGCGCGTTTGATGATTTTGGGCCGGTGGTGATGGCGCCATCAATGGCACCACCACACCCCTCGCTCTAAGTTGGCATAAAAAAATGGTGTAGTTTTAATGTTCGTGTATAAACGAAGTAAGACTATGTATCGATACTTAGAGTTAACCTAATGCCATGAGATTACTCAAAGATACGAAGAGGTTCAGAGTTTGGATTAGAGCTGTCAAAATAGTTTCATGGTTCACCCATCTCTTTTTTCGAAAACATTTCCTTGACACTAACATGTCGACATCGACCAAACTAATCATAAACTTACAACACTAATGTCTGCCTTCAAAACCTACAACTACGTTGGAACCTAGATTAACATGTTTATATATGTTTTGATTAGAAATTGAATGTGAAGCACTTAGGGTAGATGTAATAAGAACACCTCACAACCAACTACACCATTGACTTAGTATAATAAGACAAATAACTTCACAATCAAAACATACCTCATTTATATACAAATATACCCATCAAAAGACACACTCCATGACTCGGTCTTCTCCAAGACTGAGTCTTGCATTTTCTCCGTTGAAAAGACGTTGATGGTGAGGGGTGTAACAAAGAGGGCGCGTTCTCCTTGTTTGAAGTGGTCTTCATTTGCTTATTATGCCCGGTCTTAGATTGTCACATTTTTCATTTGACAAGACCATTGAACTTGATACTAGTTACTTGTAAAGAATTTTTTTCCATTAAAATAACCTAGTTAAATTGAAACGTCAGGTGTATAAGGCTGCACACAGTAGTGACCACCATCGACCTTCATTTTACTTGTCACATCAGTTTTCTCTCTCCGGCAACTAACAGACGACTTTTTGCCATAGCAGTGACAACCTTCACAAATATTAATTGGAAAGTGAGTTTTGTTTTTATGTGTGTTTCTTTTGGTCGCAGAGACGACCAAAACCCAAAAAAGAAAAAGAAAAAAAAAATGTTTGACGACCGACATGCCACAACAATCACGACCCAATCTTGAGTCGGTCGACCGATTAGAAAATCACTTCCTGCGGGTAGCCTAAATATGTAATTAGCATTGGCCTAATTTGTCCCAGTCTCAAGAACACTCATTCACTCACATTGGTTTCATTGATAAGACGAAAGGTTAATAATGTGACTGCAAACAATTAAATAGGTGTCGAATAGTTGTCGCGCGTGCCTTATAATAGATTTAATTGATGTGGTCCCTTAAAACAAAAACATTTTTTTTGACCAAACAATTTTTCTACTTACCAGTTCGTGAAATATTGCTAGCAAAAATAACAGAATAAGGGCAATAAAGGTCATCATTGGTAGAAACCTTATTGACGTATTTATAATCTGATTACAATTTATAGGTTGTTTGATTTACAGAATAGAAATAATTGTAATTCTGATTATATTACATAATTTTTTTGGTTTCCGGTATAATTGTAATTCACTCACTCCAGTTACATCAAGTGAAGAAATTCAAATTACCTAGCAAGTTGGTTGGAAAGTTTTAATTACGTTGTAATTTAGATTTTTTTAATTTAAAGCATCAGTATTTATTAATTCAGATTTTGAAGTTATCGTTATTTGTTTTGGGTCGTTTTTGGGAATCGGGCGTTTGATTGGGGTAAATTCAATGTGATTGAGGGGATTTGAAATTAAAATTGCTTCAATTGTCTTGTTTGGTTCATAATAAATATGTGGGCCTAAGAATTTTATTTGCATGAATGAGGCTAAAAGTTGGCCATTTTAATTTCCTTCCACATGGGAAGCATTTACATTTGCTTAAAATTTTAAATAACAATATTTATATATCTTGAACCAAACTCCCCTTTAGAGTTTTGAATTAGATTTGAAACAAGTGGTTGAGTTCAAGTCACGGTGAATATTGTTAGAATATTGACTTAAACTCTAAGGGGTGTTCGGTAAATTTGGTACTACGTATTTAGTTTTGGTATGTTTTCTAGCTTGAGTCGGTTTATAATTTGGCAATTTGGTCATTAGTTTCTTATAAATAGGGATCAATGACATTAGAAACTTTTGTACCTTAGAATTATAATTTGTGTTTGGTACTTTTTGAATTAGTATTTTGTATTAGTACCTTTAAATCTGGTTTTGTATTTGGCTTAAAGGGGTGTTTATCTAAGCTTATACGGCTTATGAGCTTATATGTGTCCGGCTTGTATAAAATAAGCCACAATTTTATAACATATGTTATATAAACCGAACACATATAAGCTAATAAGCCTTATATAAGCTTAAACAAACACCCCCCTAAGTAAAAGTCTTGTATAGTTTCACTGTTTCACTTGAAAACATTGGATGATTTGATCACTTAAATCATTATCACGTCCCCTTTTTTGAAGCAATGTTTCTTTAGCAAATCTTAAATATTTTTAATAAAGGACTTGTTGCACTTCAATGATATACTGTCACTCTCCTGATTTTGGTGAATTCAAATATTTTATAAAAAAAATAGTATTATACATTTTAACTAGATTTCAATAACGGGAAGGGGATTGATTTGCACACCAAACTTTTTGGTAAAGACACCACTTTGTACAAGCTGTATAGCACACCGTACAACACTGTAATGCACAAGGTGTGGTGAAAGTATAAGAAAATGTGGTGTGCAAATCAACCCCTTTTCAATAAATAAGTTACAGCATTTACAAGTTATATGTTTATGTTTTCATATACATACGAGGCTTCATAAAACCCGTGCGATGCACGGGCTGGTGATCGAATATGTTTTTGTATTTTCTAATGTTGGTGCAGATATAGCATATGATGGTTGATTGTGTTTTGATTATTACTTGTGTAATAAAATTTTAAGTATAAATGGAATTATAAATGGGATTTTTTTATAAATATATCAACCCGTGCGATGCACGGTCTTTGGTTGAATATCTACGTGTTTTGTACGTAACGTAATATTTACCTGTCAGCCCTACCAAATGAAATTTCATGCTAATTATAGGTTACACTGTGACATATGAGAATGAACCGATAAATCCTTAAGATTTTAATTATATGTTGACCCGTGTGGTCATAATCGGTATCATGTTGACCCGTGTGGTGATATTCAATATAATGTTGAGTGTGGTCATATTCAGCTTTGAATAAGGTTTGTCACAAACCACCTACCTAATACTTTTATTAAAATTACTGAGAGTCATGCTAAAATAACAAAACATAAGTATAACAACCCAATACCGATACACATCTCGAACTCTTTATTTGTGGATCATAAAAGTACCCAAGCAAATGACATTACATTAGTACATGTTACATGAAGATAAATAAAACATATGTATCATAAAAAAATATCATTATTCAATCTAAACCATTATATGCTATATCATAAACATTCATATGTATATACATTCGTATACAACATTCAAAAACTAATAAACTATTGATTTATATACACAATGTAACATCTGAATTTATATTGAATGGTCCCTTGATTTTCGGTCAAATATTCAACACAATTACTACCAATCTTAAACCCCCCATTAAGACTTTTATTGGTTTCCATAATTAGCTTCTAAGCTCCCCCCTAATATTCAGGAGATGAAACGTGTTTTGGCCCTCTCCTCATTCAATCATACGAACAGAAAACCAAGAAAACACACACCTTCTCTCATTTGCTTTCCATTCGAAACACTTAAAGAAAGAACACACAATCAAGCATAAGCAAAACCACGCGCTGTCAAAGCTATCCACCGTCTTGTTTCGTCGTTAGCCGTCACCTACGCGAGCCACCACCACCATTTTCTTGGTCTAATCGAAGTTTTGAAGGTGAGAAACGCGTTGTATACGCGGGGTTGACTAACCGTGTCAACTCGGTCATTTTTGTGATTATTGGGTCGTAATCGAATGGGTTTTAAAGGTTTTGATAAAAATATTAAATGAGTATCCGTGTATGCGTCAATTTGAGCTCGGATTGTGTCCATTTGTGTTGGGTTTTGATAGTTTTGAGGTTTTGATGATTTGGTTCGAGTGGTTATACTCGTGGGTATTAGCCGAAACCCTCAAGGGTCGACCGGCGTGATATACGGCTCGGTATGAGCAAGCCGTGACCCCTTGGGTCCGAATGGTTATGGTTGTGTGTGACATACGGCTCGATCGAGTTAAGTCGTGACCCTTTGGGTCTATTCGAAGGTTATATGAATTTTTTGTGTTGTGTGAGTGAGATTTTCCTTTTTTGGTGGTGAAGATGGTGATGTTTGGTATTTATAATCATAAAAAATCCATGTGAAAAGTCACATTTAGGATGGATAATGCAATCACATATTGCTTAATTAATATGAATGTAATTGTAGCTTTACCCTTTCACGTTCCATAACCGGATGCATATAATAATGAGGTTGCATAAACTACCTTGTACCGTACCACCCATTTGTGCACAATTCACTTCCACATTAAATTAAAGGGTACAAGCTTTATATAGTATAGATACTTATAGGCTTCTATCAACTCAAATATTTTTGTAAAGTTAATCAGTTTATTTTAATTAATTTAATTATTGAAAAAATATATGTCAACTAGCAAATTTTTCAATATGTTTCTCGTATATGAAACAAATAAGAAATGCTTGTCAGAATTTGGGGCCTGTACATTTTTGCTATTAATGTTCTAGTATATCTAATTTAAGTACTAAAAACAAACTAACATATATATGTTGATTTCAGAGATCGGGATATAATTTCCACGAGAATTAAATATTGGGTCCCGTTAATAAGTGAATAACGTTATGAAGTTCTATCTAATGTACACAACTTCTAATTTTCCATATCTAAATTCTAATTTTCCATGAGGATTAAATATTGGGTCCCGTTAATAAGTGAATATCTCTTTGCATGTTTCTAAGAGCATTGGGTACCCTCGTGTCGTGGATGTGGTGCCATTGGAGAAAAAGTGCTGCCACATTAGCAAAAGTCTCCATGGCACCAGAAATCCCATGACACCCATTCTGGCTGTAACTGTTGGCATTAGAAAATGTGGTGCCGTCATCCATTTTGTTTTTGTTTTTTTTCTTTTACATAAAATAAACATACACAATATTAACTAAACTAAACTTCATTAATTAAAAAAATATTAAAATTAAAAATACATAAAGTTAACTAGTCTTCGTTTGGATAATTTGACCGGATTCGTGCTTTTTAGGCATTGACAATAGCCGCGTCGATCGGATCTATCTTGCTTGTGTCCATTTGTAGCACTCGCAACTCCTCGACTTAAATGGCCAATAAAATATTACAAAAAGATGTAAAACATTTATGCAGTCAAACCAAAATATAAATTTCGCTACATGTTTTTAAAACTTTAAAAATATCATGAACTAAAAGATGAAAGGCAAGTTGTTGAAAAATGTTAGTGGGCTCACGTTATTAGGCCTATCAAGAGTTCAAGTCAACAACATAATTGGGTTTTGTATTACATTCTCTATATATACTAAAACCGTTGATGCATGCTTTATAATAGTTTATTCTTATGGGCCTTGCATGGGGCTTATTCTCTATGTTGTTACTTTGCCCAAGAATCTTGTACACCATTTATTTTAGCCATTCATCACTAAATTACATCAGTGATGCACACAGTACAACACTGCTATGCATAATTTAGTGGTGGATGAATAAAAGAAATGGTGTACAAATCACCTCCCTTTTCTTTATTGGAGAGTCAAAAGAGAACCACGTATAAAGCAAGATATATTTCCGTGTGGATCACGTGGATTTATAAGAGAAATGATTGGCATGCCTAAGAGTTGTGCCTAATTTTGTGCCTAAACATGTGTGGCAACAATTCATTGGTTGTATCAACCGGACCCACTTCTTCACGATCCAATGAGGTAATGCCACGTAAGTTAGGCACAAAATTAGTCATATGTTTTAGGTCTCCCAATCTTTTTCCGATTTATAATAGTATATCTTCAATAGTTTATCGGAATATCCCATGCACAAGAATAGTGTTAATAAAATCCATAAAACATTACGGCGTAATATATTCTGTTTGTTATTATACAAATTTCAATGTGTATTTAAGATGAGAAAAAAGTAATAAAAAAATTATAACCTACCTCAACAAAATTGACATGTTGTAAATACTATTTATATTTTTTGTTCTTCACTTGCACGTACCACAATCGTATTCGACGCATCTTATTTTTCAGCAGCGATACTACCTCATAATATGCAATTTGAGACGAAACCAAAAGATACTTTGGCCCAAGAATCTGTTTTATATTGGCGAAAAAAAAGCCCCGCCGCAACGCGGCGGGTATATCAACCTTGTTCTTTACTATGTTACTTTTGGGCTTTGACTGTCTTCAACCTCGGTCTCTTTTTCTACCTCTGCATCTTCATCCACCTTTTCTACATGTATCTAATTCTTTCTTGCTTTTCTTCTATTTTTAACACAAGGCCATAACTATCGCCACAACCGTTTAAAAAGGAGAAAACAGAATTAATAAAATAAAATAAAGCTTGGCGCCGGCTGGTGGCTACGGCGCCACCTCCATTTGCACGAACCGTGGTACAGTGCGCCGTTCTAAGGTTTGGGTTGGTAGCTTGGCGCCAGCGAAAAACGCGACGGTAGCTCCTGCTCTAAATGACTTGAACTAAAGTAAAAGGTTTGCAATTTTTAATTTTAGAATATCGACTATAAGTTAGGATCAAACTATAAGAAAAATTAAAATGAGAAAGACGAAAACAAACTATAATCACACATTTCATATGCACATAAAAAAATAAATATATATTTTTTAAAAGTTTTCTCTCTTATATAGATAATACAATAGATTAACTTTTTCCTCGCACATGTGTGAGGTTCTGAGTGTGCAAGATTTACAAACGTTAATTGTTTGAACATATGTTTATACTTCGTTAGATATTTGATTCGGACCTTCATGTTTTGCGATGTCTATAGATGTAATTTGAAAACAAGCTCGACTCTAGTTAGATCAATATAGCCTCAAATAGTTTTTAAAACAGCATTGACGGAATTTTCCCTCGTCCTGGGCCAATTTAGTTAGAATTTCCAACACTATAATAGTTTAATGGATCAAACTTTAATAAAGCTCAATTCACATAAAAGATGAGGCCCATCACAAAAAGCCCGATATAAATAGCTAAGTTGAGTTTGAGACTTTGAGTCAATAATCTTTGTTCAAATTTCTTTTGGAAGTTTTGAACAAAGATTATTGACTCAAAGTCTCAAACTCAACTTAGCTATTTATATCGGGCTTTTTGTGATGGGCCTCATCTTTTATGTGAATTGAGCTTTATTAAAGTTTGATCCATTAAACTGTTATAGTGTTGGAAATTCTAACTAAATTGGCCCAGGACGAGGGAAAATTCTGTCAATACTGTTTTAAAAACTATTTGAGGCTATATTGATCTAACTAGAGTCGAGCTTGTTTTCAAATTACATCTATAGATATCGCAAAACATGAAGGTCCGAATCAAATATCTAACGAAGTATAAACATATGTTCAAACAATTTACCTTTGTAAATCTTGCACACTCAAAACCTCACACATGTGCGAGGAAAAAGTTAATCTACTGTATATCTATACTACATATAAAGAGTGTATGGTCAAATGTTGAAAGTTGAAAATGGTCAAAGGTGAGAGAAATATATAATGTAATTAATAATCTTATTAAAACACCTCATTACTTAAAAGCATAATGATTTATTCAAGAGTTAATTACATAAATGGTCACTATGGTTTGTCCATTTTTTCACATTTAGTCACTGAACTTTTTTTTTGACATACATGGTCACTGAAGTTTCAAATCGTTACAGATTCAGTCTATTTCGTTACATAAATGGTCACTGAACTTTCAAACCACAGTGTCCATTTATGTAACGAAATTGAAACCTTAATGACTGGATCTGTAACGATTTGAAACCTTAATGACTGACCTTGTCAAAAAAAAGTTCAGTGACTAAATATGAAAAAATGGACAAACCACAATGACCATTTATGTAATTTACTCTTTATTCAAATTGTACAATCAATTAAAAGCATATATACCAAATTAAATACAACCAATTAAAACATCCCTTACTAAAAAGTACAATAAAATTTTCATAATGTACAATTTAAACAAACTACAACATAATCCAAAATATAAAATAATTAAACACACTAATTAATATTATTTTTAAAACACTCTAAAATGAAAACTGGACCGGCCAACGGGTTCAATCGGGAACCGGTGTCACCACCGGTTCGGCTAACCGATAAAAGCCATACGAAATGAGCCAGAGAGGACCCGTTGAAACCAATACAAACTGGTGAATCAGGCCTCATCGAGATGTATTTCTTCGATTAATCGTCACAAGGTACCCTGCTCTACTATATATAAAGGAAAAACCAAAAAGTGAAAGTGAAAAGTTGAAACTAAAAAAGGAAATGTCGAAAACATATATTTCAAAAGGAAACTATTAATACACATCGAAACCGGGGTTGACCTGATGTAACACCCCCAAAATCGGGTCCAGCGGAAGCATACATGCATTGGGGTGCTACTATATTGGTATCACAACATAAGGTACAAAGAATGGTTTTTATTGATTAATAAAGATGTTGAAATTACATTATTTGAAGATAGTGAGGAAATAGGCCCATAATTTAGTTATAGTAGTCCCAATTAGTTATCAGAGTCTTCTATCACTGTGCCCCTTGCCAAGCGCCTTCAGAATAAGCTATCGCAATAAACCTGAGAATACATGCTAAAACGGGTCAGCTTACGTTGGTGAGTCCATAGAGTTTAGACACCAAATAAAACGCCACACAAGAATCCAAGACATAACAATAACTCTATACCAACGCATATCATAGCAAACCAGAACAATCCTATAGGTGCACACTATAGCTAATACCGCACTAGTAGTCAGCCTATCATACACCTGCAGGATGTAGATAGTACTACACAGCAGTCGCATACTCAATCCACAAACCATATCATAACACATCGACAACATAACCATAATATAAGTACGACAAAACATAACGTAGACCAAATCTCATCACAATACCCAATAAATAACTAAGAAGATGAAGAGATAACAAAGAGCATAGCGAAGAGCATGTATTCTCCCCCAAAGAATAGAAAACGATAAAAATAAGGGCTATGAACTCACCTGGGCCAGAGCAATGCAATAACACACGACGGATACAACTGGCATCTAGTAGATCATAACAGCATCAAGAAGGCGGCACATCGGTAAGGAAACGGCAAAGTCTTCTATACCCAAGGCTTATCTTAATACCCAATCCTCGGCGATATACCCAATCTTCCAGAGATAACTATTCCCAAGTAATACCCATTCTATATCTCCATATCTCCCGTTATCCATTTATTAGTGTTTGTGTTTGGTATCATTGTGTGTGAAGTGAGGACACGACATAGACTCAAGTGAACTCACGCCAAAGACCAAACAAGTGAAATCGATGAGAAACGAGACAAGACTCGAAAGTACTTACGCCAAGATACGAATAACAAACGACATTGACAAGAAAAGAGACAAACTTAATACAAGACGACCGGGTCAACTACATAATCCATCAAAAGCAATCACACTTAAATGGCTACTAAGTCAAACTTATGGTCAAAGTCAACCTCGAGTAACCAAAAGTTTAACAAGAGAAATTGTACGAATTATTGGATACTTATCGTATTTGCTAATACGATGAGTTCAACAATTCCTTCAATACACTTGTTATTCTAAAGTTAACTCATATCTACTAAAGGGACGGTAAGTCGTAGGATGGGTCACCTATTAATATTCTCCCCCGACACGTTTGTTAAACCCTAATTGGATTTAGTGATCCACTTAGTCCGTTAATTGTGTCGGATGGTTATATTAATGTTAACCAATCCATAACTCGACATACACTAACACAACCTCAATACCTCCTAAAGGGTAAGTCTCGATAAACGTGCCCTCGAAACGATTAATAACCCATCCGTATTTACATTTAGTATCGTTTACTTTATTATTTACCTTAAGTATTAAATAACGTCTTTATCGTTATTTAATATTTTCTTTTTAATTTAGAAATACTAATTAACGACTTAACGTTACTTAATATTTCTTATTAGCTAGAAAATATTATATAACACCTTTATCGTCACTTTAATACTTATTGTTAACTCATATATATTAAGTAACAAGTTTTCACTTGCGACTTAATATTTATAGTTAACTCTCACACACACACACACACACACACACACACACACACACACACACACACATATATATATATATATATATATATATATATATATATATATATATATATATATATATATATATATATATATATATATATATATATATATATATATATATATATATCTGTGTGTGTGTGTGTGTGTGTCATTTTAGCGTCCAATTATAATTATCTTTTACAAGTTATTCCCCGTTTCGAGTTCACTTTATCACCGGGTCAACAAGTCATCAAGGAATACTCGGAGACACATCTACAAAACCTTCATATAGGAATTCACAAAGAAACAATCCAATTAATCAAGATACACCAGTATACCCTATACTTGTATCCAGTAGTTAGTAAGCCTATGAAAAGAATGCTTTGGAATTGTATAAGAGCAGGCTGTGATGCGAGGCATTCTTTTATGCGCATCGCTTTAGCGAAGGCAAACACTAATGTCCATTTTAGCTCGTCGGGGTCACACGAGACTAGAAAGTCTAGGTGACGCCCGACACGGCTCAAATCACATAAGTAACATAATATATCCACCTAACCAATATTTGTAACACAAATCACAACTTCAACACTCATGGCCGACTACGGCACGTGTACTATTCCTACTCCCCGTCATCTAATCCGCAACAACAACATCAATAACCACAACATCACTATCTCCACAATACTATTATGCCGAGACCCTAGTGATCTCGGCTTCTACCCTCGGCACCAAACCAATCGACACAACAAGAACACAACAACAACATCAGTTAGCCAACAACAACATCAGTTAGACAACTCCAGCTGAAACAATAAACAATCGACAACAACAATAAGGACCACGACTTCACACGACTCGACCACAAGCACTCGCGACTCAACAGTAAACCAGACGGACTCCAAACTATAAACAATCCAAATCCAGACTCTCGGCAACAAATCCACACACCAATCCATCACCAAATCGATTCTAACCTAAACTCTCTCCAAGACCGATCACCAAACACAATAACACAACCACAATACTTAGGCCGTGAGCCTTAAGCTCAAGGCAACACCTCGTACACGCAACCAAATGCAAACACACGGACAACAATGATACCAAACTCACTATATTAGCCCGTTTTTAATCTTTGCTAATCGTTATAAAGATGAAACCCTCGAACCGTAAGGTTTTTGGGTTAATTCGTGGTGCAAAAGATCACCTAGAGACAAATAACTCCCACCTTTGATCTCGGTGAGTCAAAAAACAAAAGAGATGATGGTATCTATGGTGATACCGAAGCTGTGATGATATTAACGGGGTGTTTGGGTGAGTTTTGAAGCGCGTGAGTTACATCAACATGAAGGAAATGAAACAAGGGTGACTATAGTGGTGGCGGTGTGTTAATACGCGCTGTGGTGAGGGAGTTTTGGCCGGAATATCAACCGAAGATGATGAGAGGGTGGGTTGGTGAGTGGAGCGGCCAAAGAGAAGAGAGAGAGAACCCAAACCCTAAACTAGTTATAACTAAGTATTTATAGGCTGAGATGTGGATGAGGTGCAAACCATAGTGCGCCCTCAGGGACTAATACTGCCAACTTCTTTATATTTTTAGTGAAATGTGAACGGGGCTAATAAAGCGTATTATAAACATTTCCCGAGCACCCGACATTATTACCGTTAATATTAGAATCATTTTCCCATAAAATTTGATTATAATTACATATATCTTTAATTCTCGTTGTCCGAACTAATAAACATTCGCGTTTTAATCATTTTATAGCCAAATTCCGCGTGAAATATTCTAGACCATACCAATAACTTACGAACCGCAGATAAGAGTATATATCGATAAGGATATCGAAACCCGAAATTTGCGGGATGGCACAGCCTCACCTCCTTAAACGGAATCGCGTCCTCACGATTCAATTCAAGTTACCCGTTACGATCGAAAGAAAAGAGTATATACGCACGAGGTTCCATTTTCATGTTCCCTTCGTGAATCCAGGACTTTTTCGCGAGTTTCGACGAACGTCGTTGATAAGTATGCGACTTTACTAAAGTCGTCTAATTTCAGGGTCTATGATTCCGATAGATCAACAAGGTGTGAATGATCTCGATAAGTCAACAGAGCTTGAATGTTCTAAGATCGGGATTTCTCCTATGGAAATGAAGACTGCCTCCTTTACAGTCATTTCTTCAGATTACGCACGTGAAATGTCGGGGATGCTACTGAGTCCCGACGGTAGCCCAAATCTGTGAGCTACCAGTCTGACCCTAGCAAGGATCTGAAAAGGATTGATACAGCGAGGATTTTTAGATTTCGATAAGTCTCTCAAAAAGGTTTAAATGTTCGTCAATCTAGATCTTTCCGGAGGGAAAACAATTGTTTCATCAGCAAGTCATCACTTAGATTGTAGATATGAGAACGTCGTGAATGCTGCTGAGTTCTGACGGAAGCTTGAGTTGATGAGCTACCAGTCGAACTCTAGTAAGAATTTGGAAGGATCAATAGAGCGAGGATTAAGCTTTCACGTTTGCTAAACGCTTCACGCATTTTCATGGTGAATCTCTAAGCTTACTCTAGGCTCTATCAGGAGATTTCAAGAGGTTTACGAGATGTGTAACGTTTCACGAGCAACTTGCATATCTCCGTTTTGCCTTCAGACGATCTCCTTGGTAGTTCCATGAATAGATTCAGGGTCAAGGAGTTGGGTATCTCCATTTATACCCAACGAATCGGCGATCGACACCTATGACCATAGAGGGTCTCTTACAGTGCCGTCGAGGTACTGAAGGGGTAGGTATCGTTATAGGAGAATTCGGCCAACGGGAGGTGTCTATCCCAACCTGTTCACCTATAACGATACCTACACCTTGGCCGATAAGTAAACGGTGATCTCGTTTTTGCACTTAGTTTGGGACTTGTGAAAAATCAGGGACGATGAATTTTATCCAATCGGTCACTTTTCTATGAATCGTGTTCTTGCTCTATGACCCTTAATCGTTATCAAAAGATAATGAAAGTCATTCACACCATCATGTGCTAAAATAGTGTAATATATGATGTACATAGTGGAAAATGGAAAACCGAGGCGTTTTAGGGAATAAATGATTTCGAATTTCTCTTGAACGTTTTGCTACTTCTCAAAGTTTGTAAGGAGAGGTTTTGAAATTATTTATCCTTAAGGCGTGATGTGATTACATTGCGTGAGGACACGCAATACCTTAGTCTGGGGGATTTTGATATGTGCTTATTCACATATCTTTTATTCACCATTATTAGACTATTATAGACCAAAAACTAACGTTCAAAGCCAAAGATATCGTGTTTTTGTGTTTATGACTGTGCAGGTAAGGATATTGCAAAAACAACATGAAAAGCAACCTAAAAGCCTAAAACGAGCACGAGATGTGGAAAAGAGTTTGAAAGTGAAGTAAAAGATGAAATCTACTTGTGAAAAGCCCGTGAAGACAAATTATTTCTCAAAGGCTCAAGAAAGTAAAAGAGACGCTTAATCAAGCTCAAAGATGATTATGAAGCTAAAACTTTCTAAATCCGAGCAATTGATCACTTTTATACTATTGAAGATCTTTGGAAAGCTCGTCTACACATCACCTCAAAGTTACAAGGACTCAAGTTGTAGTTTTAGAAAGTTAAATAGCGTCGTATCTCTAGTTTATGCTTTGTATTCACGTAATTCGGAAGATCAAGGGGCTAAGTGCAAAATTTGTAAAAGGTTAAGCCACCATGGCTCCCTTAAATACCCTCCCCTAGCTTCATTTGCACTAGTTAGCCTTAGTTAGTTTCTAGTTTTATTTTCAAATTGTAGTGTAATTTTCTTTATGCAAGCTTTTCACTTTATGTCTTAATCTTCTTATTTTGCTTATTTCTTAGCTTATTGCTATCTTTCTTTTATTGCTTTTCATCTTATTCAAGCTTCTTTACTTCCATGTTGATCCAAAATAAGCTTACATAAGTCTTGCACCACCTTTGCATGAAAAGAGATTTTCGTGCCTAATGAATATGACTTCAGCTTATTTGGGTTTTGCTAGCTTGTAAAAGCTTATTTTACGTTTTACTTTAGTTTATTTAAGAGTTTACAAATCGTTGTTTTGGCTTTTCAAACTTTCTTTTGTGTTTAAACAAGCTTTTTAGTTACAAGCCCTAGAAATATGTTAAGCTTATTTTGAATTCGTTGAGCTTCCATAGCTTATTTTGATTGTTTGTTTTGCTTAATATTGAGTCTAAATAAGTTTCGTATAAGTTTCCATAAAGTTTTAACGTAGAAAATATTTTTCGTTCCTTTAAAACTCAAAATAGCGAGTATAGTTTAGGGTCTAGCGAGTATGAGACTTAGGGTTTAGAGAGTATGGTCTTTTCTTTTTGATCCTTGCGAGTTTCACAAGTACCCAGCGAGTTTGCTATTTTGGCTAGCGAGTATCATAACTTGGCTAGCGAGTATTGTTGGGTCAAAGTACTGATGCAAGTCAAAGTACTGCTCCATGAAAGTACTGCACAGATATAAAGGTCAAAGTACTGCATTGACTAAAGTTAAAGATCAAAGGACTGCTGATGAAAGTTCGGTTGCAAGGATGTTTAGAATATTCTAGAAGATAAACTATAATAGGAATTAGTATTCTTGTACGTAAAGTATTGTAAACCGACTTAGGGTTATCCTTGTGCCTATAAAAGGATCCCTAGGAGGTCATTAGAGATATACGATTCATACGAATTCACAAGTTCTCATAGTAAAGTATTAGAGAGTTAGAGATAGTAAATCTGTAATCGTTTAAAGCAGATTTATTAGTAATATAAAGGTTATTATTCTTCTTACTTGTTAAAGTAAATTCCGCGTACTATACAAGAATATATCACAGTTTCATAGTGGTCTTAAGATTACTTAAGACTGCTAAGGTATAATACAAGCTAAGTTAAGTTAGTTTGGTTAGAGTTATTCGATCCAACAAGTGGTATCAGAGCTTGTGTGGAAACTCTGATTAAGAAGAAACCCTAAACCCTTACAAAACCGACTTTCAACAAACCCTAATCATGTCGACTGAACCTATTCCTGTTCAATCACTCACCTCAATGAGGATTCCAATTGTGAAGAAGGGAGAGTATGATCTCTGGTGCATGAAGATGAGGCAGTACATTGCCATGACTGACAATGCTTTATGGGAAGTCATTGTTAATGGTAATCAAGTTATTGAAGAACCTGTTGTAGCTGAAGGGTTACCTAAACCACCTAAGCTAACCCTATCTGCCACTGTTCAAAGGAATCAAGACAAAGCTCTAAACGTACTGCTATCTGCTATACCTGATGGGCACCTACTCAAGTTTCATGATGCTAAAGATGCCAAGCAGGTCTGGGCCATGATCAAAGCCAAGTTTGGAGGCAATGATCAATCTAAGAAGATGCACAGGAATCTATTGAAGCAACAGTTTGAAAACTTCACTATTGGAGAAAGAGAAGGATTGGATGCTGCCTGTGACAGGTTTCAAAACCTTCTAAGCATGCTGGAGTTATATGGTGCTGAAGCTACTGTTGAAGATGCAAACTTAAAATTCCTAAGGAGTTTGCCATCTAACTGGCATGTGGTGGCTACTATGATCAGAGGGCAACCAGGATTGGAGACTATGGATTTTGATGATCTCTACAACAATTTGAGAACATATGAGCTTGAAGTAAATAGTGTATCAGGATCCAAACCTCATGGAATTGCTTTTGTTTCAACAGAAAGCACAAGCAGTACTTCCAGGCAAAGTACTGCTCGACCTATCCGAAGTACTGAGGCACCACAAAACACTTGCACTACCTTAACTACCACCTCTGCAACTCCATTCATCAGTGCTGAAGACATGATGTGCTCTTTCTTTGCACAACAAGCATCATTACCTACTACCTTTGATGAAGATCTGTTGCAGATTGAAGAAGATGCTTTGGAAGAGATTGACATAAGATGGCAAGTTGCTCTGGTTACTTCCAGAATCAAGAAGTTTATGAAGAGAACTGGTAGAGGCATAGACTTTAGAGGAAAGAATGGCATAACTTTTGACAAATCCAAGATTGAGTGCTTCAATTGTCAAAAGACTGGACACTTTGCAAGGGAATGCAAATTTGCAAAGTATCAAGCCAACAAGATGATAGCTCAACCAAAGGCTGCCAAGAAGGAAGAAGCTGTTTCTGAGGCCAAGCCAAAGGCCTTTGTTGCTCAAGAGAACCTTGCAGCTGTTGACTGGAGTGCTGAATTTGATGATGAACCAGTGACCTATGCTATGGTTTCCATTGAAGAGGTTGACTGGAGCTCAATGTTTGATGAAGAACCAGGGTATGCAGCTTTGGAAGAAAGGAATGGACTAGGAAGCTTTGATTGGAGCATGGAGGTTGATGAAGATCTTGTTGATGAAGATAATGCTACTGGGACTGACTCTGACAAGGAACCTGTTCTGTGTGCAATGGTGGCTACTTCTCCAAATAACTCTGCAGTCTCTGAGGTATGTTCCAAATGTGAAAAAGTTCACTTGAATTTGTTAAAAGAATATGAGACTGAGAGAGATAAAGCTAGACAAGCTAGGTTAGAAGTAGTTGGCTATCAAATGACCCTAGAGTCCTTAGAAGCTAAAATACTTACACATGAACGTAATGAGGTTGCTTGGGCTGAAAAATACCAACAACAAGATTATGACCTTAAGTTAAGTGAATGGAAGTTAGAATGTAAGGTGTCTGAACTAGAAAAAGTAACAAAACAGAGAGATGATTTGTTAGAAAAACTTGCTAGTTGGGAAAAGGCTGGAGTATCACATGTTAGTTGGGTAGAAAAACAAAGAAGGGCTAATACTAAAACTGGCATAGGATATGATAGTGATGAATCCACACCTAGTGATAAAGATCAGACTAGTTCAGATGAGATGTTAACTTGTGATGAAAAAGATCTTACAAACTCAGAAGGAGACACATCTAGTGATGAAGAAAACCCTAGAACACCACCTCCTGAGTATAAGAAAGATACAGGATACAATAGAGTCCCACCACCCACAGGTATTTTACAACCACCTAGGACTGATGTATCTTGTTATGGAGTTGATAATCTAGAGTTTAGGAAGAAACTAACTGGTAAAACTAAATCAACTTCATCTAGGGAAACAGAAGAAAAACCAGTTGTGTGTTGTTCTGTTTCAGGGTGCTCAGAGTGTTCCAGTCATAAAAGTTTTTCAAAAGAGTCTCAAGGTACTGCAACTTTCACCTCAGTACCTTGCAATAACAATTTTCAAAACAGAGCTAAATTTGAAAAACCTTTTTATGGAAGAAGAGTTGGGAATATGGGACAAAAATTATGTTTTGTTTGTTACAGTCCCTATCATTTGATAAAGGACTGGAATTTACACTCTGAGTACTTAAGCAAATTCCCAAAGAACAGGACTGCCAATCAATCACCTAGAGCAAGTAAACCAGTTTGGAATAATGCAAGTAGGGTCACATTTTCTCCCCCGATCAAAAACTTCAAACCATTTGAGATTTGTGATCCCAAGTGATTTAAATAAGTTCAAAGAATTTGGGAGAAAAATGTGGTAAGATTTAAGATAAGCTGATTATGAGACGATACATTGCTCCCCCTGAATCCTTGAGGGAGCGTGATTTGTGTTAGACATGACAAGTTTATAAATGATTTAGAGTTTAACGAGAAACTCATGAAAAATTTATATTCTGACACATACCAATCACATTTTGTTCACTGCTTATTATGCACAAAGTAACAATTTTTGATGATATAGAGTTTTGAAATCATTCTCCCCCTCAATCGATGAACCATTTTCTATTTAGTATTTACTGAAAAGTTTAATCTTTTAGCATCGATTGAGTGGCAAATTTTGTACAAAATTTCAAGTCTGATTGATTTCCAAAGTCATGGTACCACCAAGTTTTAGCACAAATACTTTCCCGAAGAATCATTGAAGGAAAAATATCCGTGATGTAAAGAAGACTTATTTTCTTATACGAGAAATGAAGCACTGAAACGTACATCATTTCGAAGTAACACTGATATAAAGTAATCCGTGCCTGGGTGAACTTCACCCAGTGAGAGGAACAGCCATCTTTTTGGCGACGTGCTTTCCCCATAGAAAAGAGCGGGTTGCTATATGAAGTAATAGCAAGCCATAAAGGCATGTTTTACTTATTCATTTTAAACTTCTTGTAGGATATCACATAACATCAAACACGTGTGGTATACTTGGTATGGATCGAATAAAGAAGAAAGAAAGAAGAAGAAAACTAGAGAGAGAAAGTAGAGAGAGAGAAAGAGATGGAACCTAGAGAGAAAACCAAAAAAAAAAGAAAATAAGATTATGAGAGGTTCCCACCCTCTCCAAGGATGGAGAGGGCCTTTTATATGTACAAGGTATTTTGCCACTGCTGGGCTGTGGATCGGGCTGACAGTGGGTAAAGACCCGACCCGACTCCACGAATACTAACTAATACTAATCTACATACTAATTATTATTATAAATACTACGAGCTAAACAATGCTTTAACATACGTGGCGTGACTGAATCTTCTATAAGAAAAAACGTATTCCTAACAATCTCCCCCTAAGGGAGGTCACCCCAGAAATTAAACCTTGAATTCTAGCATTGAGATCTTTGTTGATATGGCAGATTCCTCAGCCAAAGTGGGTTATGAGCATGTTGGAAAGGCGTATTCCCACAGAAACAAAGAAGTTGACAATTTGCTGCTGATTTTGGGCTGAAAAGGATGCATTCATCACCCCATGCCTTACACTTCAACATCAAATTTCAAAAAAAATCATGCATCATTGATGGGCTTCAACTATGCTTCCACAACTCTGGAGAAGAAGATCATGCAGCCAGAAAAATGGTGAGCATGACAACACAAAGACTATCACAACATCACAAAGAGACACTTCCACTCAAAGATGACTTGAAGCTATTATTTGGTATGATGACACGAAGAAATGCCCAAAGCATCATCCTACACATCAAGCAAGTCATCTAGAGTCTGCCTGCTGGAAAGCACAAAGTACTTGTACATTGAAGAAATCAACAACTACGAGTACAAAGATAT
>LBNU01007898.1:47146-82023 GCA_014162995.1 Artemisia annua
ACCTCTCGTTGTCTCTCGACAACTTTCTCCAACTCTCGACCTTTATCTCTCAACTCCTCTATTGACTTACTCGACTTCTCGTACTTTAGTTGTAATTTATTAAAACGTGCGTTCATTTCATCGATTTGATCATCTTTTAAACTCATTTCTTCTTCGAGTTCATTCAACTTCATAGCAAACTCGTCTCGTTCCAACTTTAGCTGCTCGGTTTCATCTTCCATAATGATGTCCTCGTTATCGGCCCCATCGGATCCATTTGGGTCGAGTTCTTGTCTTAATTTTATAACTTCTTCTTCCGCACCACCGAGTTTTTCCTCGAGTGCATAAATCCTATTTGATTGCTCCGAACTCGAGTAGTATTCATCCAAACCCATTGATTCATATTTTTCGACCTTTGATTTTAATTGATCGATCTCTAATTCATAAGATTGTATCTTTTCCCTCGCGACTCGTAACTCCTCCTTGTATTTCGCAATTCCTGATTTTGACCTATTTACCTCTTGTTCGATTCGAACCCTTTTAAGCTCGGCCTCCAATTCCGCAACTTTTTTACGTAGCCGTCGTTGACAATTGCCGTTATTTGACGAACTCGAATAATGATTAAAAACTGAATCATCTGAGTCTGAACCCGAATCCAATGTCGATGCCTCGTAGCTTTCTCTATTCCCTAAAACATCGAAAATGGTTTGGCACTCAGATAAGCGTCTAGTCACTGGGCGTTCGGGCGATGTTATAGTCGAGGGTGGTTCGGAACATCCCTCGGTGATGCTATAGCTCGATCTATGGGACCGTGCGTCTGGGGGGCGTGATGTTTCGGCCCTCCGTAACTCGGACGTTGCTTTTTCGTAACGCTCGGATAATGACTTAAACATTCGATAGAATTCCTGGACTTGGGCCACGAGCTGGGGTCGTTTTTGGATATAAATTTCGACCCTTTTCGCGAATGAATCGCCTTCTTCGTTGATTAATTCCAACATTCGTTTTACACTTTGATCCATTTCTGACATCAAGAATCTTTTGTTTACTCCGCGATTCGTCAGTTTTGCCATTTGGGTTGTTTTTACAGCAAACAATCATATTTTTTACAGTTAGAATTCAATAAAATTTGGCTACAAGGTTACATAGATTGATTAGATCCCCCATGAACATGTAGATTTTCTTTTTTCAAAATAATAATTATGAATTTCAGGAGCATGAAAGGCCATTGATTTTGGGATTCTAAATTTAGACAAGCCAAAAGAATTTGCACAACATTTCCTTGAACCACGGCATCTTAGATATCGAAAATACATACATTTGCATATCTTTTCTAGTTAAAATTGTCTGAGAATAGGCGCAGAACATATATATGTTGTAAACAACATTACAAATGTACAATAAAAAATCTATCATATCATATATGAGTATAATGACACTTGTTGATACAGCCTCCAAAAAAATAATGGAATCACCTTGAGACCTAGTTCTTGGTTATATCAAATCTAACACTAGCATATACTTCTGGTATCTTTTTTATTGTAAAAATTAGGGTAAATGTCGTTTATGTCTATACACTTTTTAGCTATAAATAAATAACAAGATCTCATGTTTTATTCCAACCAAATAAAAATGAAGAGTTCACAAATGCTTATGCTTTTTGGGTTGTTTTACTTGTGTTTCCTTCAGATTCCCAGTTCCAATGCTTCTTCATTCAGTAAATATTTGTGTTCATTTGAATTTGCATTTTTAACATACAAGTTCTATATGGACACACTGTTTATGCTGCTAACTGTGTGTTCTTTTTTCAGATTATACGTATCCCGAGTACAACATTAATCTTGCACCTTTTATCCAACGCAAAAGCGCATACTACTGCCTAAAGAGAGTAAGTTTTCTTATTATCGCTTCTTTATCTCGACTTCATATTTCAACTATCGAAGGGGCGAGACTAGTATACGATAAGTATGGTTAATTTGTCGCATCACATTAACAAAATAACATAATATAATTATATCTTACGAATAAATTTGCATATGCTCTTTCTTGACAACAAACGATATGGAGCAGGTATCTCCAGATTGTCCGGGAAACCTAACGCTCTCAACAGACGGATGGTTGAACGTAAGCTCAAGTGAAACACAACAATTTTGTCAAGGACCTTGCAAACAACACACCCTAGATGTTCTAAAATGTGTTTGGTATGTAAAGCACGATTACAAATTTGATAACAAAGCTACAATCCAGAACATCAGCGAAACTATCAACAATGGATGTGAACATGGTGAGTACTGAGATTTAACATATTTCACACAACATTTGCAATAGTGATGACAGATGCTTTCAACCTAATAGCGACTAAATTCTGAATGAGATGGTTTGGGTTCATTTATTCTTAATAAGACAAGTTTTTGGCCAACCCAACAAAACATGTCTGAAATCCGACCTCTGCAAGTATAGTATCAAGTTAAAGGTATACTTTGTATACACTATTTTTTGTGCATATTATTTAACAAGATTCCAATGACCAACACTGCAGGTTTCACCGGGATAAGTTTATATAAAAGTAGTGGCACAAGTACGACTACGTCAATTGTTACGGCACTTTCTGCTTTGGTCTTTTTGGCACTGTTTTATATGTAGCATTTGCAACGATAAACAAAGAGAAAAACAAAACAAAAAATCGCAGAAGTTGTTATATGTTCCAAAATCAATAAGGCCGAAAAATGTATAGACCCAAATAAGAGCAAGTACACACGAATTGCATCCTCGGCGATAATTTGTATTACAAGATTATTATGAAAAAACAGTTTTACCATTCAAGTGAACTTACCTTCTCTGCTCGTTTCAGTAACGGTTGCATCACACTCTTTTGGGTTTTAATACATCTATATCATAGAGCAAAATTATGTTCCAGCCTTTCTACGGCCAACACGAGCCACGAAACCGGCCTTGATTTGAGCAACAGATCGCCCAGAACCACACTGAAAACCAAAGAAAGAACCAATGTTAAGGACTTACAGGAGCCAAAGAATTTTGTACATGTGAAAGTATAGTGACAACAAGAGCAGAAATGGCAATCTTGACCCAATTGTTTATAAATCAGTTGACTTGGGTTATGTTTCGCACCCAATGGGTAAAACCAACAAAGATAACTAGCTAAAACAGAAACAGGTAAATTAGGTTAAAAGTCGCCCAATGTAAAATACTTGTCCATAAAAGTATATAACCCCCTAAATTATTATTATTATTTTTTTGGATAACCATAGTTTCCGACCTTTTGGCCGACAAATTCACGGGGTTTGAACCCACCACCACACATACTCAAACCCAGGTAAAGCCCTTCCTTATCAGGAGATTGCCGTGGCCACTTCAGGGTTGTTTGCACATAGTAGGAATTGAGAGGCCTCACACATTTTAGTTTGATAGTCACAAGCTTTTTTGCCACTAGGCTACGCACCCCCCTAAATTTGCTTTACTCTGAATATTATATTGGTATTGCAATAATAAAGCTAAGCATTTTATAATGTTTAACACGTAAGTTACGTAAAAACATATTTCAAGAAAAGAGCAAAGTTAGTTGTGAATGAACACAAAAAAACCTGTTACCCAACCCACCTATTTTGCACCACTATCTATTAACTGCAACTTTCCAGAATCAAACAAGTATCAAATGAATAAAANTTTTTATTGTAAAAATTAGGGTAAATGTCGTTTATGTCTATACACTTTTTAGCTATAAATAAATAACAAGATCTCATGTTTTATTCCAACCAAATAAAAATGAAGAGTTCACAAATGCTTATGCTTTTTGGGTTGTTTTACTTGTGTTTCCTTCAGATTCCCAGTTCCAATGCTTCTTCATTCAGTAAATATTTGTGTTCATTTGAATTTGCATTTTTAACATACAAGTTCTATATGGACACACTGTTTATGCTGCTAACTGTGTGTTCTTTTTTCAGATTATACGTATCCCGAGTACAACATTAATCTTGCACCTTTTATCCAACGCAAAAGCGCATACTACTGCCTAAAGAGAGTAAGTTTTCTTATTATCGCTTCTTTATCTCGACTTCATATTTCAACTATCGAAGGGGCGAGACTAGTATACGATAAGTATGGTTAATTTGTCGCATCACATTAACAAAATAACATAATATAATTATATCTTACGAATAAATTTGCATATGCTCTTTCTTGACAACAAACGATATGGAGCAGGTATCTCCAGATTGTCCGGGAAACCTAACGCTCTCAACAGACGGATGGTTGAACGTAAGCTCAAGTGAAACACAACAATTTTGTCAAGGACCTTGCAAACAACACACCCTAGATGTTCTAAAATGTGTTTGGTATGTAAAGCACGATTACAAATTTGATAACAAAGCTACAATCCAGAACATCAACGAAACTATCAACAATGGATGTGAACATGGTGAGTACTGAGATTTAACATATTTCACACAACATTTGCAATAGTGATGACAGATGCTTTCAACCTAATAGCGACTAAATTCTGAATGAGATGGTTTGGGTTCATTTATTCTTAATAAGACAAGTTTTTGGCCAACCCAACAAAACATGTCTGAAATCCGACCTCTGCAAGTATAGTATCAAGTTAAAGGTATACTTTGTATACACTATTTTTTGTGCATATTATTTAACAAGATTCCAATGACCAACACTGCAGGTTTCACCGGGATAAGTTTATATAAAAGTAGTGGCACAAGTACGACTACGTCAATTGTTACGGCACTTTCTGCTTTGGTCTTTTTGGCACTGTTTTATATGTAGCATTTGCAACGATAAACAAAGAGAAAAACAAAACAAAAAATCGCAGAAGTTGTTATATGTTCCAAAATCAATAAGGCCGAAAAATGTATAGACCCAAATAAGAGCAAGTACACACGAATTGCATCCTCGGCGATAATTTGTATTACAAGATTATTATGAAAAAACAGTTTTACCATTCAAGTGAACTTACCTTCTCTGCTCGTTTCAGTAACGGTTGCATCACACTCTTTTGGGTTTTAATACATCTATATCATAGAGCAAAATTATGTTCCAGCCTTTCTACGGCCAACACGAGCCACGAAACCGGCCTTGATTTGAGCAACAGATCGCCCAGAACCACACTGAAAACCAAAGAAAGAACCAATGTTAAGGACTTACAGGAGCCAAAGAATTTTGTACATGTGAAAGTATAGTGACAACAAGAGCAGAAATGGCCATCTTGACCCAATTGTTTATAAATCAGTTGACTTGGGTTATGTTTCGCACCCAATGGGTAAAACCAATAAAGATAACTAGCTAAAACAGAAACAGGTAAATTAGGTTAAAAGTCGCCCAATGTAAAATACTTGTCCATAAAAGTATATAACCCCCTAAATTATTATTATTATTTTTTTGGATAACCATAGTTTCCGACCTTTTGGCCGACAAATTCACGGGGTTTGAACCCACCACCTCACATACCCAAACCCAGGTAAAGCCCTTCCTTATCAGGAGATTGCCGTGGCCACTTCAGGGTTGTTTGCACATAGTAGGAATTGAGAGACCTCACACATTTTAGTTTGATAGTCACAAGCTTTTTTGCCACTAGGCTACGCACCCCCCTAAATTTGCTTTACTCTGAATATTATATTGGTATTGCAATAATAAAGCTAAGCATTTTATAATGTTTAAAACGTAAGTTACGTAAAAACATATTTCAAGAAAAGAGCAAAGTTAGTTGTGAATGAACACAAAAAAACCTGTTACCCAACCCACCTATTTTGCACCACTATCTATTAACTGCAACTTTCCAGAATCAAACAAGTATCAAATGAATAAAAACTTACAGCATGGGAAATCTTCCTATATCATGAGCCTCAATAGGATCAATTGTAAGATAAACATAGGGGCAATATCTATCAAGCTTGTATAGTTTGTATGGCAAATGTTAGATTTCATACAATGAATATCAATATATGGGAGCACTGTCACGCCTCATAATCAACAAAGGACAGTCTGATTAATATTTTTGTTCAAAGTCCAGCTCTCTCTTGGGTACATATTGGTAAAATAAGGTGGTGTTTGATAATGACTTAAAGAGTCTTAATTCATAAATAAGTAAATTTATTAAGTCACTAATTGAGTGTTTGTTTGGTGCTTAATTTAAATGGATGACCTTCTAGAAAAAGCCATGGAAGTGATGGTCTCTATATTAAGTCATCACTTTTATCTTACTTTTACATATTTACCCTTCCACTTCTTAACCTCTAATCAACACCTATTTCAAATAAAAGGGTATAACAATATTTTTTTTAATTCATACACTTTATTCAGCACACAAAACAAACAACCATTTATTCATCTACAAACAGACAGCATATATCCAGACAGACTTTAATTTAACAGACACTTAATATAAAAACTAAACAAACAGGCCCTATGTATCTAAACTAACCTTTTTACAGCTCATCTATTACACATTTATACCCATGCAATAACTAGCTATCATATAGAACTTTAATAATGATCAACAAGACAAAACTTAGATCTACATAGTTTCTTTCTCTGAAACTAACAATCGCAAATTCACATGGTGTAGAAATTTTTGACTGTCACAGGCCTTGATTAAAAGGTAACTTATATTTGTCTAGTGTGATTCAGCATATAATATATGTACATGCTAAAGTATCTCAATGTACCTTCTCGCATCTGAGGAAGAAAAGACGGTTTTCCTTGGAAAGAATTGTGTCAGGACTCTTGCAACCGTTGCAGATAACATATTCATCTGTTAATAAAAACTTATTAGCAAAAACAGCTGTAGATTCTACTCATTAGTAATTATTTTTATGAAGCCATTTCATCATGCTCCAATTCTCGGATCAAATGTGAATGCAGTAAAGGAAACAAATTCAAATTTATCAGTCTACTAATGGCGTCTGGAGATAAGTCATGCATGAGTTTCTGAGAGGAAACTTACTGACATATCGCCGCAAAATCCCTTCAAAATTTTTGGGTGCAAATCTTCCCTTGACTACCAATCGTTGCTGCCCATCAAGCGATCCACTTGTACCAAGCTCAGCAAGCAAAAAGGTCATCACATGCTCTGGCTGCCTATGCATCCTATTGGACAAGAAAAACGAAAATAAACTCAGGAATGCCTAAATACTTAAACAATGACTAACAGCGTGTAACATTCTATAGGTCATCTTCAAACATTTAAGATTTTCATGCCTACAAGCCATCTATAGGTTGGGTTTAGCAGATAAAATCCTCGCTATCATCAATAAACTCAAAAGGTAAATAACTTGAAACATACGATTTGCAAAGATCCATGAAGTTCACAAAAACAGTTTTCTTAGTTCCTTCACGAAGAACTTGTGGTGGCCTCATAACTGTTCTCCTTCTGTCTCCAGCAAGCTCAGGATTATTCTCACGGAGAATATGAAAGACTCGGCCAAGAAGCTGAACAAATATATATTACAAAATTAGCAACAGCGTGAACAAGATAAATAGCAACAACGAAACATAAGATATTTGAACTTCTAAAGATCAGATACCTCCTCATATAAGTAATCACGATCCGTTCCTTCCCATGGAAGTCCTTGTGGTTGTTCCAAGTCAATTCCTTCTGCTGCCTCATCCTCTCCGATAGGATCTAAGAAAAAACCAAAAACATCATCATTAATCCAAAGGTAAAATACATTCAAAAAAACGATAAGTGTAAGTGACGAAACTACTCACTATCTAAATCTTCCTCAGCATTTTCTTTCTCTTCGTCCAAAAGATCTGTCTGCACCTAAAACAATCACAAATATCTCATGTTCAATACATCGAGCATTTGCAAAAACATTGTATAGAGTAGAATGTGGAGCATGGTAACTAACCTGTTTCTTCTTCTTCTTTTTCAGACCAGTAAAAGTTGGTTCAAGACTTTCAGACACTGCATGCAAAGTTCGGATTTCATTTAAACAAAACGATGACAAATATAAAACAAAAAAGGTAACTTCTGAAAGTCCAGAAAGTTGATTTATTTACCAGATAAGCTCTCAGTTTTCTCAGTCAGCTGTTCAACAGCCTCATCAGCAGGGTCTTGAATGACGACCTTCTTCTTCTTCTTCTTTTTCGTTGGGTCAAATGGGGCAAGCTGCATCGTGGTTGTACATCAGTAAAAAAAAAATTAAATAGATGATAGCTACTGCATAAATTTAGATGTGTGTGCCACATCAGCAAATTGAGCACGGCTTTGGGTGTGGTTAAAAAGTTTATTAAAGCCGCGTACTGAATTACTAATACATAGAGTTTTGTTTTAGCTTCCTTTTCCAGCTTATGGACTTAATAAACTTTTGAAAAGCTAATAAGTTCAAATTTAGGGTTTGTTAGCTTATCAACTTGAGCTTTACGGCTTAATTAAGCTCATAAGCCTAAAAATTAAGCTTATTAGCTTTTCAAAAGTTCAATAAAAAGCGAGAAAAATAAACTTGAACAAACAAAAACATAGTAATCTGTGTGAGTGTTTCAATGGAACCAAAAAGCTTATTCTTATTAGCTTACTTTAGCTGTTTTTACCAGAGCCTATACTGGGCTTTTTATCTTATTTTGCAACTACAACAACAACAATACCCAATCCCACGAAGCAGAGGGTATGGGATACACTGGGTAAACCCGAGAGTAGGGAGACTGCATCTAGGGTATACCTCCGGCAACTGCATGTGTGAGGATGTGGTTCATCTTATTTTTCAACTGCCTTATTAAAATTTCAACCCCATATTTCCTCTCCATTCTTCTCCTCCGTTGGACACATTACTCCTATTTCGTCATTCTACTTTCAGTCTTTCACTACATTCTAATAACACATAAACTTACCTACATACCATATTCCGAATATTATTCCACTAGCGCATACACAAATACACTAGTTTCGTAAAAAACTTAAGGGTTGTCTTTAGTTGATGAGAAATACTCGATTTTTTCAAGAAATTTTCACAGAAAAACAGAAAACCCGTTTACTTATAACTTTTTGAGAAATTTTTCTAAAATAATGAAAAATCTCATTTCCCAAAATTAAACTAAAAATCCGAAAAGTACAAATTACCATTCTTTACTTTTCTCTTCACTAGAAAATGAAAAATGTAACACTATCTAAACGGGTTTTCCATGTTCTTAACTCTATCCTAAACGCAACCTAAGCTGTTCAAATAAGTTTCTGCCGTCTCTTCAAAAACAACATTTTAACGTATCACAATTCACAAAGCCACTATAATAATACAATTTATATCAGATACTTAACATTTAAATATATCACACAGGCACTACAATGATATAATTTATATACGCGCTAAAACCGATAAATAACGATAAACCAATCGGCAATTGACCACTTACATCTGGTGCACCTTCCTCCTTCAACTCAATCTGATTATTATCTTCTTCAGCCATAACTTTACCAAATCTGAATAACAACAAACAATAACAAAATAGTAACGATTAATTGAAAGTGAAACAATAATATATCAATTTTGAATTTAAAAAAAAAAAAAAAAAAAAAAAAAAAAAAAAAAAAAAAAAAAAAAAAAAAAAAAAAANAATTAACAAGATGAAGGATTGATTAAAAGTTACCTTTGGGATTGAAGATTAGTTTGTGAGATTTTAGAGATTGAAACGATTTTGATTGTGTAAACCTAGTTTTTATTTTTAGTACTACTCAGTTGCGGCTAAATATGACTAGTAAAAATAAAAAGAATAATATAAAATTTGGGTGCGTTTGGGTTGCCGTACTCGATTTGACTATTGGAATGGGTTGGTTGGGTTTCTTTCATTAACTATTACTCCGTGTATGGTTATCATCAAGAGGGTGTTTGGTATTGCATTTTGGAATAGGTTATATGAATATCGTGTTCACATAATACAAATAATCAGAAAATAATGTTTGTTCAACGCTTTGAAACATCTAATATTTTTTTTAAAAGCAAACATGATCAATCAAGACAATTGAAAGGTTTCCAATCCATCTAAAGGAAGTAATTATGCATGAAAGAGCTTCTAATCATTACTTTTTGTAAAGTATGCTTTCTTTATAAAATTAAAGTTGACATGAAATGGTTGGAAGAAAACATTGAAGATGTTCATCATGACTTGTCATTTTAAAGACAATTATTGGCCCTAAAGTTGACATGAAACGTAAGATATCTTGATTGGACCTAAAGCTAAAGCGAAATTTGAGTTTGCGATTTTAAAGACAATTATTTAAAATGAAGTTAACTTTATTTTTTTCGAGTAATTTGTAGCCATTTTTTGTGCTTTTATATAACTTTAAAATTACGTCTATTGTGTGTCATTTGTGACAGTTTTATTTTTCTCCTTTTAATAGGAAGGTCGATAAACGAAAGGTAACAACGTCATAAAAATATAACAGATGAAATATACTTGAAAAAGTTAGCCAAAACTTAGATAATTATATATTGATTTTATATTGGCAACGACAACTAATCATGTTTGGTACACAAAATTATTGAGATTGTGCTTATTTTTTTTATATAAAAATAAGTTACATAAAATATAAACTTCATTTGGCAGAAAGTTTTGATAAGATATTATAAGAAAAATAATTTTTCATAATCTTTGAAAATAAAATGTTGCTTCATGTAGCTTACAAAAGTATATATATATATTTTTAATCCCCATCTGCATATCCAGTTCAACAACAATTATTTTTATCGTTCTTTAAATCTGATTATTTGGTCAAACTTTGATTGTTTTGGATAATTGTTTACTTGTTAAACAAGTTATCAATTTATGTGAGTTTATATATTTATTCTTTAATCCAGCTAAGTTTACACATAAGCTTAACCGTCATGTATGATTTAATAATTGCATTTAATAATTGGGTGAGTACCGACACTTACAACCCCGCATACCTCGATCTATCACTTTCACACGCTCAAATCCCTAGATCTTATAATACTCCAAATTGATTGTCGTGTTCCGTTACTTATTCCTAATTGAATGGTGCAAAAGGTGCTTTAGTTATTATTAGACTAATTGTAATGACGACCTTAAGGGTGACCAGAACACCCTCCCACATTAGCGTCACCTCAGCTTCTATCTCTAAGACCAAGCACTTGACCAAAAGCCCGTAGTAAGGCGACACCGCTCACAACCAAAACATACCTCACAAAAACTAATAAAAACAACTCACACATGCACAGAGACGGAGACAGTGGGGGAGCCAGGGGGTGCTCGGCCCCCTCAAACACGTCCAATCGCTTTGCTTTTTACCTTATAAAATTTAAGCCTATGACGCAACTTTAGGCAATGACCCCCCTAACCTTTACACTCTGTTCTCAAGTTTTTTTTTGGAAGGAAAGTTAAAGGAAGAAAAGGAAAGGAAGAAAAAGTAAAGGAAGGGAAGAGATGTCACATTCTCTAAACGTGTTCTGGAGTTGGAGGTGGTAGCAGAGTAAAGTAGATAAAGCCATGTTTTTGACTATCAATAAAGAGAAGGGAAAAAAATCATTTTACAAATTTGCCCTTATGTTCCATTATAGAAAATGCCCATATGATCAAAACCAAAAAATGCTCAAAACAAAAACATAGACGGACAAACACACGTCTAAAACATCAAAACAAGCACATGATTTTGCCATTAGTATGACTAGAGTCATCAAGTTTAGCCATCTGATATGTCTGCAAATTTACAAAAATGGTTTCAACATAAACTTACAAATTTCAGACCCTTATCAAATTTAGATAATAATATACAACTAGTTAGACATATTAATTTCTGCGTTCGGATGTAGCAGATAGTCATTCCACATTTCATTAGCGATCGAGTTTCTTATTTGTTCTCCACCATCTGTGTCTCGCGAAGCATTGGGTTCTTCTTCTTGTGTTGCATTTAGAACCTCGTTAATAACCTCGTCTTCAAGTTCTTTGTCGCGGTCTTCTTCGAGTAAAAAGTTATGTAAAATACAACACCCCAAAAAAATGTCTGACTGTGTTTCACTTGAATAAAATGGTTCAGTTGTGCTTCGGATTATAGGAAACCTTTTCTTCAAAACGCCAAATGCTCGTTCAATGGCATTTCTTAGTGATGAATGACGAAGATTAAACAATTCTCGTGGATTTTGAGGTGCCCGAGACGAGTACTCTTTCAAATGATATCGTACACCTCTATAAGGTGCTATGAGTGTACTTCGATGAGGTAGACCTCCATCGACCAAGTAATATTTTCCTATAAAACAAAGTCTGATTAGCACAGCTATAAAATAGCATAAGACACAATTCAAAAAACTAAAACTATACAAAAGAAATTACCTTCGGGAATGACTAGTTTATCATCTCTAGTGAGTGCATTTTTAATTATTCGCGAGTCAGACGCGGTGCCTTCCCAACCACTCAAGACATATGCAAATTTTAAATCAAAGGTGCACGCTGCCGATACATTAATTGTGGGATATCCTTTGCGTCCACGGAATCTAGGGGCATCCTTATTAGGTACTCTCACACGAACATGTGTTCCATCAATTGCCCCTATACAATCTTTGAAGAAAGGATAAAACCTCTTTTTTTCTTGAATTTCTTTTGGAACAATATCACCTGTTGGTTGTTCAAGATATTGATCTTCTAATAATAAAAGTGCATTCAAAACTCTATGGAAATGCCTACTTGTTGTTGATCCGGATCGACGATACATATTTGACACAAATCGGTTTCTCAAGTCATTTCCTACAATATGTAGAAATCTAGCAACTTGTTCTTCAATTGACATACGTTGAGTTGGTTTAAGACCACCATCACGCTCTAACTTTTGACATAGTATAAGAAAAGCATTCTCACTCATACGAATAAGGTCACGACATTTACCACTTGTTGAAAGGTTATGTAACAATTCTTCCCGTACTCTTTCTCTATGCGACATCAGCTCTCGGGTAGGTAGGCCAAAACGCTTTCTCTTTTGAAGTCGATGATAAGTAATAAATGCTAAAGATAGACAAACTAGTTGAATCACTGCTAATTGTTGAGTAAAGAACAAAAGATGCATGTCATCCATTGTAAACCTGGTAGCAAAATAAATCGGGCTTAATTATAATGAAACTATCATAGGAAAATTTGTTGACGCTAGTAAATTGATCCATTCCTTGTCACTTTCTTGTATTTTATAATTTGCTATAGCACATTGGGTAGCATAAACAATAGTTTTTTCTCCAAAGAGATGCATTGTAACATGGTAGTTTCATCTCTACTGCACAAATGACATAAACATGTTTATATGGGTATTGTGGTGTTAAATCAAAGAGAGGTTGTTGAATAGGTCAAAGTTAACCCAAATAAAAATAAACACATATGTAGAAGATGAAAATATGTAGACTTTCGAAGATGGTTGAAAGCTATAAGGTACTCTGTATATAATTTTAGATATATAAAGATATCTTGGATTTAATCGAACAAGGATATACAATTAATTAAGAAGAACAGTGAGACATACCTGTATAGAATCACTAGTTGATTCAACTGTGTAGAAACAATTATTGTAAAGAAGAATTTGTGAAAAAGTGGTGATAGAATGAAAAAGGAGATAAAATGAGATCTAAAAAGTAGTGAAGGACACCGTAAAAAGAAAACAATATAATGGCGGGTCATATATGGCGTGAAGGACACTGTGTAGAAACAATTAAAGTATTAATATAAACATTTCCTCACCTTTCATCCCAATTTTGGGCGGGTCATATTTTGTCCAAAAAACATCAAACTTCCCCCACTTTACATACTTTCCTCCTCCTTTCCACTAGGGGTGAGCAAACAAAAACGAAAAAACCGAAACCGAACCGAAAACCGAAAAAACCGAACCGAAATAACCGACCGAAACTAAAAACCGACGGTTCGGTTTTTAATTTTTCAAAAATCGAAATATACGGTTCGGTTTCGGTTTTCATCCAAAAACCGAACCATAAAAACCGAACCGAACCGATTTTATTATATAATTAATATAATATAATTAAATAACCAAATAAATCAAATTTATAAGTTTATATTCATTTTGTGGGTAGATATATAATATATTTATCGTAACGTCTATGTTTATATGCGTGTTTGGCGTGTCGTGTGTTTACTTGAGAATATATCAATAAATATATAACGATGATCACACTATGTGTATGTTCATTTGCATATGTGTGTAATTATAGAATTATGGAATAAACATTATTATGCTTACATTGACAAAATAATAATAATAATAATAATAATAATAATAATAATAATAATAATAGTAACCAATTTTCTATTTAATACAAGTTTGTTGGTATAAAATTGTCATGCCCAAATATAAACGGTTAGAAACCGAAAAACCGAAAAAACCGAACCGCCAAAAACCGAACGTGTAATACAAAAACCGAACATTTCGGTTCGGTTTCGGTTTTAGCCAAAAACCGACCCAAACCGAACCGTGCACACCCCTAATTTATGGGGTGTGAGGTTAAGTTATAGATCCGTGTTATAAGGCTATAACACGTCATATAATTCACGGCAACATGTGCTTCTAGAGCACCAACTATGACAAATCATAGTGTCAATATGATAGTGAATCTCATCCCATATCACTTGAAGTCATTTTTGGGTGTCAAAGACGCTACTTTTAGTGAGTGTTTTGAGTGCGCGTGTGTTTTAGGTGTATTTTAGACAGCATAACCTTTTAGTGAGTGTTTTAAGTTCATTAATTGTTACTTACATAAATTTTGAATACTTAAACAAAACTTATAACGTTGTGATCAGCAATTTTTTTCTTTTATTTTTTATATATAATATCAATAAAAATAGTAGAGAGAAGGTATAGAAACAAAGAAAAGGTGGATGGTCGACTTGAGAGGTGGGGTGTCGTTGTCTTGAAGATGTTGACAAAATTAACAATGAAAGCAAAAGAAAAGAGAAATGGGTTGTACTAGTGGTCTTATCTTTTTGTTTTTCTCATTATTACAAAATATTACTTTACTATTATTATTCTCGACTTCCTTAACCTTTTATCATATCAAAACGGCATCTAGCGTATACAGGGTATATTTGGCAAAAATAGATGTTACTGGTGTTGTTGCTAATGCTGATGCTGATGTTGGTGCTGAAAAATATTCAAATTGTAGCTTTTTATAGGTAGTGGTGCTGTTGTTGTTGCTGAAAAAGATTAAAATCAGTTAATTGGTGAACTTATTTTTGGAAACTTATTTTTCTAAAATAACTCACAATCTTTTTCAGCAACAACAACAGCACCACTACCTAAAAAAAGCTACAATTTGAATATTTTTCAGCACCAGCATCAGCATCAGCATCAGCATCAGCATCAGCATCAGCATCAGCATTAGCAACAGCACCAGTAGGTAGTGGTGCTGTTGCTAAAGCTTATTTTCTAAAAAACTAATCTTAAACCTCCATAATTTTTCGCGCCAAACATGACCACAATTGAATATTGATATAATGGGTAAAAGAGAAAATGTTTTGGCCCAAGCCTTAAGGGATGCAGTTTTAAAGTATGCGAGTGAAATTGAGTGTTTTAATGGGTTGTTATGAGATGACACCCAAAAAGGGTCACGGCTTGAGCCATGACACCTGAAGCTCTAAGATGTATCTCACTCAATTGTTTCGTAACACACTCCGTCACGCTTAAAAATCGTGGTTTATAACACAACTCACACGTTTGAATAGGATAACTAATAAGTGTTGAATGAGTCTTAATTAGACCATGCAAGACCAAACTGAAGTACTTGTCTGATTTCTTGTGTTAATTATTCCTTTGATGTTATCGTACGTTGAATCATGGATTACACAAATCAAATTAATAGTGTTAAAATAGTTCTTTGATGTTATGGTACGTTGAATCATTGATTAGAAACATTAAATTTTTTTAATGTTAATTAGTTCTTTGATGTTATTGTACGTTGAATCATTGATTAGACAAAAACAATGGATTAATAAATGGAACAATATTAATTGCTATTTCATCCGTCTTATCTATACTATCTATAATGGAAAAATGATAAAAGTGAAATGTTGAGTTTTCAACAATAGTCAAATGAGAGAGAAAAGTGAAATGTAATTAATACTCTTATTAAAACACCCCATTACTTAAAAGTACAATGATTTATTCACATTGTACAACCAATTGAAATACAAACCGGGTTGACCCGGGACGCTTCAAACCCGCGCGGGTTGACCCGGTTTAATTTGACCCATTTCCGACCCAACCTAGCAAGTTGACCCGGTTTAAATCGACCTATTTTTCTACCGAAACGGTTCAACCGGTTGAACCACCCGGGTCGAACCGGGTTTCAAAATATTATCCATTACTTAAAAGTACAATGATTTATTCACATTGTACAACCAATTAAAACACAAACCGGGTTGACCCGGGATGCTTCAAACCCGGCGGGTTAACCCGGTTTAATTTGACCAATTTCCGATCCAACCTAGCAAGTTGACCCGGTTTAAATCGACCCATTTTTCGACCGGAACGGTTTAACCGGTTGAACCACCCGGGTCGAACCGGGTTTCAAAACATTATCCATTACTTAAAAGTACAATGATTTATTCATTGTCTCTTCATATTTTACAACCAATAAAACACAAACCGGTTTGAGCCTGGGACGCTTCAAAGCCGGCGGGTTGACCGTTTTAATTTGACCCATTTCGACCCTACCTAGCAAGTTGACCGGTTTAAATCGACCCATTTTCACCGAACCGTTCAAGGTAGGTTGAACCACCGGGTCGAACCGGGGTTTCAAAACATTTACTCATTACTTAAAAGCTACAATGATTTATTTACCATTGTGAGCAAGCAGAATAAAAACAATATCTATCAAATTAAATACGCGACCAATTAAAACAAAACAGGGTTGATCCCGGGGACGCTTAAACCCGGTGGGTTGACCCAGTTAATTTGACCAGGTTTTCGACCCCAATCCTTTAAGCAAGTTGACCGTTTAATAACTCATTTTCCGGACCAGAAACGGTTCAACCGGTTTGAACAACCGGGGTCGAAGCCGGGTTATTTGAACGAATCTTGAACAATCTGAATGTTACATCTCAGTTAATCTGTGTTCTGTTTTTCCATTCTACTCTATAACTGGCTGACTGTAAACTGATCTTTGTTATATTCGTTTTTGTTGTTAGTACTTTACTCAATAATAACAATATATAATCTATTATACGTCGTCATAAAAAAAATTATTTTATGTAGCGTGTGTATGATACATGCTTACGGGTAAACTCGATCTAGTATATTTACACCATTTTAGGATTGATATATTGAAAGGAATTTATCCTCGATGCGCAATAAAGTGCATTGAAAGTAGAGTGCTTTTAATAACATTTTTGATTTTAATCAAAAGTATAGAGTACGGTAAACAACACTTATAGCTACTATTATTGAATAAGAGTAGTTAGTTACGTTATATTTACTTAGATTTAATTTGTGCGCAACATAATATCTTATATTAGTATGATAATAACTATACAAGTTGAATACATTATGCCACTTGTCAAATGCGCGATTGCGCGCCAGAGTTTTTGTATTGTNAATAAAACTAAAAAAAAGACAACAAAGTGCCAAAAAGTACAAAAATTAAAAAAAAAACCCCAAAAAAAAGTACCTATGGAATCTAGAGAGGGTTAGACTAACGGATTCACCCCCCGTTTCTATAACCCACCCCTTATATAACATGAACTTTAATGAGTGTTCTTCCATATAACACGTATGTATAGTAATATACGTACACATGTACATGTACATGTACAGGAAGATACCTTCTATGCATGTATTATTTCAGTTGAAATTGGGGAAATGTGTCAACATCCATTCAATTAATGTCGAATAGATAATATATGTAACAATGAAAGTACGTGTAGCTTAACTATTCTTAGATGACGTGCAATAATAATTAAAAAAAAGGTTTTCTAACTTGTACATCAGGATAAAAGTTAAGCACACAAAATTATTGATGAAATATTATACGTACTTTAATATAAAACCTATCAATCTTGTTATTATAAACTTCTATGAATATTAGGTTATCATCACCATATGTCTTGATTAAATAAATAAATTCACCATATGTCAAAATTGTTGTTCTTCTTAAAATGTAACGGAAAAAATATAAAATAGACTACTATAAACGCGTTCAACATAAAAGGTTTGAAAGACCTCTTTGTAGCAAATGAGAAGACATGGATATATAATAACAGAAAAAGTTTCATTAATAGAATGACATACATATCATATCCGAAATAGCATGTGTATTTATAATAAGTATTAAGATTCTCTCAAAGTTAGAATAAAAATGATAGATAATTCTTCCTCACATACAAAGCTCTAGAGTCTACTATGAGACCCACACTTTTTTCTTTTTTCTTTTTCCTTTTTTTTTTTATTTTTTTTATATATTTTTTTTGTTTATTTATTTTTTTTAAGAGTAAAATACACTGTTGGTCCTAAACTTTTCACGAAACATCAGGCACCCTAACTTTTCAAAATCGTCGCCTGGCGTCCAAAAGTGTGGGTTTAGTGGCCGAATGCGTCCCTTGACCAGAAATGGTGAGGTCAACGCACGTTTTATGTTCTAGTTTCAGGGGCATAATAGTCCAATCACTATTTAACTATATCTAACCCAAGCTAAACCCGACAGTCAACTTGAGGGACCAAATGTGAACACTCAACTTAATAATTGGCGGGAGTTTAAGTATCACAACAGTAACGTTGACGAATTGAGGGACCAACCGTGTATTCCCTGACACGCTCTACTTCACGTCTACATGCGTGTATATTTTCAACAAATAATGGGGAATCGAATAGATCAAAAAATGCTTCTAAAATTTAATGCAGACTCTTCATTTTCCCCATTATTTATGTATATATTGGTTAGTTTTACATGTTGCTGCATACCAATCTTATATCGTCAACATCAAAACACATCAACCACATTCACTTGAAATCATGTTGTCCGGAAATAAACGAGCAAGAGATGCGGATGCTATCCAAGACAAGGTATTGACCAAAAAGACCAACTACTGAAGCAGCAGAAAACCCTGTATCTAACCAACAAAAGTCGGCCAATGTTGAAGGTGATGAAAGCTGGTACTATGAACTAGAAGCTGCATTGGAACATAAGCAAGATCAAAAGGAGAAGGAAGAAGCAAAGGAGCAGGAAAAAGGAAATGATGAGGAAAAAGGAAAGGAGGTGGCAGAAGGAAGCCATGCTGAAGTTAAAGAAGAAAGTCTTTCTGCAGCGGCACAGGAGCATTGGAAAGAGAAGGTTAGACTTAGGAAATTAGAAAAAAAATAGATACACAAAATACAGGTTGAACCTGAAGAAGATGATGAATACTTAGAAACATACGATTATGATAATTTACATTTGGCATACGCCTCGAATTAATGTCATTATGTAATGAAACATATTTTAAATGATAATTTTAATCTTGATTTTTTGAGTTTTTGCTTTCAATTGCATGTTTGCATCTGCATTTGCAGTTTAGCGGGTGTTTGGATTTAAGCACTTTGACTTTCACAAGTCAACATACACCCAATAATTGAATGACTGTTTGGATTTGTGTTTGGATTTAAGCACTTTGACTTTCACAAGTTAACATACACCCAATAACTGAATGACTGTTTGGATTTGTGTTTGGATTTAAGCACTTTGACTTTCACAAGTCAACATACACCCAATAATTGAATGACTGTTTGGATGTATATCAGACTTTGTTTGGCCAGTTGAGTACTATAAGTCAAAGTATCCAAATGCTAAATGCTAAAAATTCAATGTCTTAACTCATTCTCATGTTGTCTAAATGTGTTGGTATATGCACCACAATCGATTGATCTCATGTTGATAACCATTACAAACTTCACTACCATCTTAGTTAGTTTAAATGTTATGTATGCTGAGATGTTGAAAGTTTATGATTTTATTGAATTTAATAGAATGTAGGGTTAGACATTAACCATACCCTAGTTGCAAATGTGGTTGGACTATTTTGCCCTTGGAAAATGTACCAAAACTGAGCGTTGACCTCACCATTTCTGGTCAAGGGACGCATTCGGCTACTAAACCCACACTTTTTGACGCCAGGCGACGATTTTGAAAAGTTAGGGTGCCTGGTGATGTTTCCTGGAAAGTTTAGGTTTTTTAATTTTATGAGGTAACATGATCAGTCATTTTGATCTAAACTTGAAAAAATCTAAATCGTTATAATAATATTGGCTTGGATAAAATAAGATTTAGATCAAAGGAACCACAAGCTCACACCTGAGCTTTGGTCAATGACCTAATCTTCTAATATTCTCACGCAGTTTAAACGGGAGTTTCGGACGGACAAACTGATATGAATGTCGAAAGCCGCTTCTTCTTTTCCTCGTCTTCTTTATTGTTTGTTCGAATGGAGGCATAGTTATATTCAGCGATAGAGTTGTTTATTGCTTAACGACTTCCTCCATTTTGTGACGTTATCTATGTACGTCATGGCTTGATTTGCCTTTAAGTCAGAGCAGCATTTTGTTTTAATTCTAGTGTCCCCGACTACAATAATCTGTAACGATAAACAAACTTTCCGAATGAAGAGAAAATTAATTGATTAATTTCTCAACAAGCATATGGGTTCGAATGGAGGAATAGTTATATTCAGTGATAGAGTTGTTTATTGCTTAACGACTTCCTCCATTTTGTGACGTTATCTATGTACGTCATGGCTTGATTTGCCTTTAAGNAAAAAAAAAAAAAAAAAAAAACTAATTAAAAAAATAATAAAAAATTAAATAAATAAACAAAAACAATAAAGAGAAAATTAACAAACCTGGATCTTTTAGATTAGCGGCAAGTAGCCGTTGACCAGAGGATAAAAAATTCTTGGTGGTGAGTTTTTTACCTAATACTCCGGTAATATGTAAAATAATAAACTAGTTTTATAGATAGAATGTCTTACATATGTGAGATTGCAAGTGTATTTAAAATAAATACATATGCCTTTAATGATAAGCAACATAATCCAAACTTAATGGATTACAAACCTACAACTAGACTCGGCTAATTACCGTCTAACAATAGATTTTTAATCGGAGTTTAAATATGAAAATAGAAGGAATAAGTAGAGAAAAATGAAAGGGAATAAAACAGAAATTAATAAGTATTACCTTTTATTTGGTGTATTGTTAAATAAAAAAGAGAAATAGACAAATTATAAATGCGTGTTTAGTAATGGAAAACTAATCTGTTTTCCAGAAATATTTTAATAAAAAACCTAAAAAAATAGAAAACGCATTTAAATTAGGTTTTTCCAAAAGTTTTATTGGAAAGATGGAAGACATGTTTTTTAAGTTTATAACTAAGTTTTTGAAAAACTCCTTTTATAAATTCATCATAAGTTTCTCATTTTAGAAAACCTATCTAAACACGTTTTCAAGTTTTCTTTAGAGAAATAATAGCTCTCCAATTCTAAATAAAAATGAAAAATGAAAACTAAAAAAACTTTTTGATTACTAAACGCAACCTAAAACACTTTAAGAAAAATTATGACTCCATCCGTTTCAAAATTAGTTTCTAAAGATAAAAAAATATACAATATAGAAAAAATAAGACCATTAAACTTTTCAAAATCAAATATCACTTTTGTTCATCAAACTTTATTCTAGTTGATTGACAAATAAATGAATGTTATTTTATGACAACCCATAATAAAAATGGGAAGTGATATCTACACATATAGTTTTACTTTGCACACATAATTTAGTGCATTGAATGCTTGTTCTCATGCATTGAATGATTGTTCTCCCACATCAATTTTGTGTGTTTAAAGTAAAACTCTATGTGTAAATATTATTTTTCAATAAAAAATAGGACAATAATTTGAGACTTTTTCTCTTTTTTTTTCTTTCCAAATTTAAAACTCACAACAAGTGTTGAGATTGAGAAAGCAATGTGTCAAGATTTATGCAAAATATTTAATACTCCCTCCGTCTCAAAATTATTGTCCTCATTTGACTTTTTAAAGTCTTAATTTCTCAACTTTGATCTTTAATCTTTTTGTATGTGTTATATAATACTTGATGAAAATTATACCAATGAAAAAACATTTAAAAACCAATCAATTCATATAATTATCATCTATTATTATATAACACATACAAAAATATTTGAGATCAAAGTTGAGAAATTAAGACTTTGAAAAGTCAAATGAGGACAATTATTTTGGGAGTGAGGGAGTACCACATGAGTACCAAAATAAAAAATTGTATGCTGGCGTATAGAAAAGGTTTGAACAAAACATGACTTCTTTAACAAAGAGACGGACACAACGGTAAATTGCATTCACGTCTAATCTTATAAAATGTTTGTAATTACTTATTATTATTTTTTTAATAATTTTGTTTTTATATTAAAAAAAAACAGAAATTTCCAAACAGAAATATTAATTTAGACAAGTCATGCGAAACAAATTGATGAAAAACAAAAAGAGAATTGATACATAGACCTAATTGTAGACCTAATTGTGGACCTAAAGACAAGTGGCATCATCCTGATGGTTGCAGACAGGGACCCACTAATTTTACAACCCATCATGATGATGCCACATAGTTTTAGGTCCACAATTAGGTCTATAATTAGGTCCGTGTATCATTTGTGAAACAAAAAACATGAAACAAAAAATGATAAAAACTGTCTAATACTTTATTGCATACATCCCGGCTTGTACGGTAGGCATCGCGTGTTATACGGTTTGACTAAACCCTCCCTGATGTGACAATATAGGGAGGGTTTGTATAACATAACCTCCCGGAAAGGGATGCAATAACCACAACCTCCCTACCATGGGGGGTCCACCTATTTTGGTCAAACAGTACAACCCGTGAAGCATACCATACAACCGGCAGAAGCATTAATCATAGGGAGGGTGTGGCTTAGGGAGGGTGTGGCTCCCCCCCCCCCCCCGGAAATATAGAGAGCTAACAAGGGTAAAAAGTGGCTAGCGGATATAGATAGCTAACGAGGGTAAAAACAAATTGATATAATTTTTTTTTTTTTTTTTTCCTTGAAAAAGAAAAACGTGTTTTACACGTGCCTGCGATCCGTAATCTGCAGTTGTAAGAGTATTAATTAAGACAAGATACAACAATGTACAGTACTTAATATCAAAACTCAACCACCGTGTTTGACCAAATCAGTATAGCAAAGAAGGTAGATGCAATTTAGGTAGCGGATATACTCTCCATTCTCTATGTGTTGTTCGACGTTTATTCAAAAAATTTAAGTTTATTCAAAAAATTTAAGCTGATTCAGTGTAGTGTTAATTTTTTTTTAAAAAACACCGATTTTTCTTAAAGACTTCGTAAATGCACTCGGTCTTTCGAAATGTGTTTCCAGTGTTATGGTTCAAAAGATTTTGTGCACCCGGTTATATATGGTCCTGGCTCCGTCCCTGTCCAAACCAACATTCATTGACAACGACTAAAAAGCTTGGGTCTCAGTGATACATCTGTTGTGTGTAAACTCTTCAATCAAATGGTTGTGAGTTTAACTACTGTTTAATACGTGTGAGACAGTCTATGATGTATTTTGAGATAGTTAGTTGAAGTTTTTAAAAAAAAATAACGAGGAAACACCGGTCGATGAAGTATGGTTTTACGAGCATATAAAAGACGTTAGGTAGATTTCCACTCATAATGTTTCTAGCATCAACGTTTCCCAAAAAAATAATCTCCGCTATATATTAGGCAAAAGTTGATTTTCTTTAATCCTTAAAAAGCTTAGGGTGGTGGCAATGTTGCCTAACCATGCCTAACCATGCCTAATACTTATATGTAATTAGCCAATAGAATTAAGCCAAGTAATTTCATGCCTAATCATGCCTAATTACATAGTTTTAGTGGCAATGTGATGCCTAACCATGCCTAAAGTTNATCGGTGTTTGATCCCGAATTGCATGCCGCTGGCATGATACCGATCGAGTGCTTATGTGATGCCGAGCATCACCGAACCATGCCGAGCGAAAATAGTATACGATGCCACCACCCTTAGAAATAATTAATATGTAATTCCTAAAATACGCCTTTAAAACATAAGTTCTAATATATTTTCTTTGACCATTACATATCAATGTTCTTTTTGATTGGTTTAAACATGCGTATATAACCTACAGTATAATAAAACGAATACATTTTTGGGGACTAAATATCACCTAAAGACTTTAAATTAAAAAAAAGCGTTTGGTTAATTTTATACCTAAAAACTTTAAAGTTTATATTAATAAAAAGCATGATCCATGCAATTTTTTGGAAGAGCTTTGCTACACATTACTACATTTTCATCCTACAAATCCTCCTACACTCACAACAACATTACGGAGTATATAGTTTTTTCCTACTCATTCTCTTCCTGCATCTAAACCGTCAGTTCTGCCAAGTGACAGGATCCTGTGAGTAGGACACTTTGTAGGCATAAAATGTAGGAATGTTTAGCATTTTCCTTTTTGGAAGCATAACCACACCACACGTCGATGGTGTGATTTTTGTGTTTTGGATCCTAGTCCATGCCAATATGCCGTACGTTAGACAATAACATGTTTTTACAGATTTGGAATTCCATATTGTGTTTATTTATGTTATCAATAATAGAGTTAGGATCAAATGAGAAAAAACATCAATGGTATTGTTTATTGTTTTATGGTTGGTGAACGTGGTGTTGCTAATGTGTAACTTAATGCTAGTTCGATCAATACATTAGTTGATAGAGTCATTTAAACTTAGCCATATGGATGTTCGGATTAGACGGATCACGTATGCGGTTTTACAAGGAGGGGATACATGATTTTAGGTAATCAGGTGCATTTTTTTCAAGACATGTATTTCTTTTTTGATCGAGATAGTAGACTAACTGAGGAAAAAAAAATGTAATTGCGTAACACAAAATTTCGAAACCAAGTTCATTTCAAAGAAATCAGAATTTTTAACAAAATTTATATTAGGCGGCAAACATCCATCGGGTTCCCGTGAACTCTTGAGAACCCTCTTAGGTCCACCCCTGGGTTTAACATTTCACGCGTGAAATGATGGCTCATGCGCGACCCTTGTTACATTGAGGTGTTATTGCGCTAAAGAGCTGACAAAAAGAAGGAACGGTGAGGGGTGTCACCGGTGTAATTGAAACTCTTTTTTTTATGTATATGTCTTTGTTTAATGTTTCATACGTTAATGATGAGAATTGAGTGACTCTGATCAAAGTAAATGTGACGAGTGAAACAAAAAAGGTCGGGTGATTTGGGAATAGGGACGGATATCAATGAGTCAATGAATGTGCATGTCTATACCTTTTGAACATTATCGGTTCTGTTAAATGTATTGTTTTTATAGTACTTTTTTTTTCCTCGTTGGAATTTTATTAAAATGAGCTAGCACGAAACTAGGCTAAGGAAAAATCACATAGAAATAGTATTTAACGGGTTATTTAACCACGCAACCCAACTAACATTTATCTTCCTACATCTATTGGTCACCCACATAGCCAAATTTTAGAAACAATGTTGTCGAAGATCATTCATTTTTTAGGGTTCTGCAAAGAGAATAAGGTCGCGTTCCTGTAGATCCAAATATGCTACCACATGGAGATAAAGGAGGATCTAACACTAGTTTTTGGAGGTTGTTGAGCTTAAGATTGTTGAACCATGTCTCCCAGCAAATGAGATCGGTAAAATAAGGAATTTGATTGTTCCATCATCGACCAAGCAACCGAACCAAATCCATAGACATCGAACATCCCAAAAAACAGATGATCATTGGATTTCACCTCACTCCCATAGTTTGCACACAACGTGCAAGGAATGTCCAAGCCTCTATTTGAAGAGCACTTTTACATTTTAATGTGCACACATTTTCCGTATGATAACACAGAATTCATTTAGGTGGTAATAGTCATTAGAAATGAGATAGTATTCTCCAAAAAAAATTTATAATCAAGTAAACAATCTTTTTATTTACTAAAAAATCTATCGTGAATAATAACAGATATTTAGTATTTGTCCAAAAATAAAGGGAATTTGCTAAGTAGTGGAGTAGGGATAGTACACGTGGTTAACTATTATCCACACTCTTTATCACATGAACGAGTTTGCACAATTTTGGCTAGTATAGCAATTTCTAACCCGACACTAAACATGATCTGAAATCGATACCGGTTCAGATCGTGTCTATTATAGGTTCGGGTTAACCATCTAACCCGTATAATGTGTCAACTTGTTTAGGTAAACGTGTTAAATGAGTCAACCGAAATCCGTTTAACTTATTCAACCCGTATAACTTATTAAACACGTTAACCCATGCATATATACGGGTTAAATAGGTCGTTTTCATGTTATGTATAAACAAGTTAGGGTTGACATGGCTGACACGAAAAAATAAACAGGCCGAGTTTGAATTGGGGTCTCTTGACCCACCAGCCTGCTGACCCGAATCCGTTTAACCAAACCCGACTCAAATTGCCACCTCTAATTTTGGCCACACATGATTTACTCATTTTATATGTCCATAATTCATAATAATCCGATGTGTTGCTTAAATCTATGTTAAAAACTTAATCAAAAGATTTAAATCGACCAAGAAACATGACCCGTGCACTATTTTGACTCGTTGTCTAACATTCCTCAAATACTTAGCCTAAGGTAATTATCACATATTCCACCCAATATTAGCAAGAAGTTGATATTGAACCTATAAAATATTTTCTCAAAAGTCTTCTTTAACCAATCAACTAGATGTTTGTAGTGTGGTATTGATATCCTCATAACAATGCAATAAACTAATGACAAGTTTAAACGAGTGCATCGCCAAAATATTTTAATTAGGTTGCTTGTAATGGGAGTTGATGCCTCACCATTACCACCGCCTGTCACTCGTCACTTTACTGTGGCGGCAGACGTCACAAACGACCCAAGGCAGAAAAAGAGAGAAGTGGTGAGGGTGCTCACCTCTTGGTTATCGGGTAATTTGTGGGCTCTAATGGTGTTTTTATTATCGTTTATTTGATTTATGAGTGTGTATTATGTGTTTTGTGAGTTATGTTTATATAAAGTCGTTAAAGTGAGCATTTTTAATGGCGTTAATAAGATTTGTGACAATTCTAGTTGAAAGGCAAAAAAAGTGATGATGCCCTTGAATAATATAATCTGTTAATGAAGTAGAAATGAAAATAATGATGATCACGGTGTCTAACCTTATCTATTCGTTCAGTGGCTATTAACAAAAAAAAAAGTCATATGAAATTTTGCCTTTACACGTTGAGATTGTCTTTAACATTACAATATCTTTTAACTTGTGAGGTAAAACAAAATTGCAATTACTATAGAATTATCTGATCAGATTATTTTATCTCTCGGGTCTAGAGTCATTTGACTAGATTTAGTCAGAAGTTAAAAACCTCCTACACTACTTAGGGGTTGTTTCTTTTTTCCTTAGCTAAGGATTCATGAGTTGAGATCCATGAAGAACCTATGCATGCCATAGAACCTATCAACCAATCATAGCCACCCATTTATACTTTCCACCTTTTTTTTCAAAACAACATATCTTGCAAACGGTAAATCTTCAAGCTACAAAAAAAATACCATCGCGACGAGAATTAAATGATCTTTCTATAAATATGCATTGTTATATACTTTCGACGAACTTTTTTTTTCAATTTCCGCCCAGAAAGAATCATATATGATTCGTAAAAATCATATATGATTCGTAAAAAATCATATATGATTCGATTCTTACAAATCATATATGATTCTTACGAATCATATATGATTCGTAAGAATCATATATGATTTGTTAAAATCGAATCATATATGATTCTTACGAAGCATATATGATTTTTCTGGGCGAAAAAAATAAAGTTCATCGAAAAAAAAATTCGTCGAAAGTATATAACAATGCATATCTATAGAAAGATAATTTAATTCTCGTCGCGATGATATTTTTTTTTTAGCTTGACGATTTACGGTTTGCGAAATATTTAAGTTTTAAAAAAAGGGTGGAAGTTTATTTTTTTATTTTGATAAAAAAAAATGAGTGGCTAATATTGCTTGATGGGTTCTATGGTAAAAGTTGGATCTATAAAGAACTTTTGGCAAGGATTCATATGGGTCTCACTTTCATATAAGTATCTTAATTGGGAGGAGATGATAAATTAAGCCTTGTGGATATAGACCATTTAAGGGATTTTTGTGGGTCCCATCTAAAAAGTAATAATATTAAATAGCATCCCTTAGCTAAGGGGAAAAAATAAACACTCCCTTAATTACAGTAATAAAGAATTTATTTGATCTAAACAAATACTTAAAAGGTTTTGTAACACTCAAGGAAAATATTTAAATATCAATATTGCAAATAAATTAAAAAAAGAAAAATAAAAATACTACTGCAAAAATATTTAATGCTCTAGCTAATACACACGTACGCAACAGTGTTATTTTTTTCTCTGGCAAAAAGTCATACTCATTTAATCACAAAACTTGTTCAAAAAAAAAATTTTTTAATCACAAACCAATTGTTCATTTTAATAGTATCACAGTTTTAAGAGTTAATAACTTAATACTCTTGTTAATTAATGTAATTTAAAAGTTAATACTCTTGTTTCAAAATATAAGTTCATTTTAACTTTTGAAGTATTTTTGACCCATGCTGTTTGCTTTCGGGCAGGGTACTTTGAAAAAAAAAAAGAAAAAAATAATAGCTTTTTAAGTATTTTTTTAACTTTAATTATTTTTTATTTATATAATAATTGATGCAAAATACGTAAAATTATATTTTAAATGTATTTTTAATTTTATAATTTTTATCAAGTATTATATAATACAAATAAAATATTTAAGGTTAAAGATAAAAAAATTTTTAAAAAGTCAAACATGATTTATATTTTAGTACGGAGCAAGTATTTATTTCAAAATAAATTAAAAAGATATTATTAACGCTTATTTTGAGCGGGAACTAGTAAGATGCAAGACTAGAAAACGAATATAAAGTTAGACTTAGGATCAAATGAGAAGAACTTTTAAAATGAGAAGGATGAGAAATAACTATAACTACATATTAGAGATGCATCAACTTAAATTAGATGCATCCCTAATCTTTTAGATGCACCATAATATATTTTCAAACTAAAAATTAGATGCATATACATATATTAGATGCATTTTAGCAAGTTAGGAAAATCTTATGTATTTTTCGTCCTATGCGGGTCAAATTTGTTGCAAGTACTACTTTGCATCGTTTTCACCTCAAAATTACTTTTTAAACTTATTGGGATGCATCTAAATTAATAGAGATGCATCTAATTCAAGTCGACGCATCTCAAATATGTAGTTATAGTTATTTCTCATCATTTTCATTATAAGTTTTCTTCTCACTGGATCCTTACCCTATAAAGTTATAAGTATTTAAATAGAAAGAAATGGAATAACTTTTGTCTTTCTTAAAAAGGGATAAAGTTTGAAGAATAAAAATATAAAATCCACAAGTATCACATTTTGCACCGATAATTCTTCTTAATTTAGCTTTATTTATTGCCAACACTCATGTAAATAGCGATTTTCACAATTGATAAACCAATGCAAACTTACCATTTATAGCAATAAGATTCAATCACTAGATCGATCATAGTATAAAGCAACCAAACTATAAACGATGAGATATGACCAACTGGAGCTTCCTCCAGCGGCATCACTCTTTTACCGCTAAAGCTCAGTTGACTGGTCAAAAAAGGTCTTCTTTGGAAAATAGTCTGGATTTGATCCCAAATCCTAACTAATTAAGTCACTGAAACAAGTGATCATTACCTAAGACTTGTTTTTTTGGAGAAAAGTCGAGTTGACATTCCGATTACAGATACGTAAGATTAAGGTCTTCCCACATATTTACACCTTTTAGATAGACGGTGAGATTTGAATTCAGTATTGACAGACAAATGAAATTGTCAAAATGCAAACCTAAATAATAAGAACAAAAGACAACTACCTCTTCATACAATTTGTTATCAAGAACATTACTATTCAATAAATAGAATTGAAATATAATCGCATAAATAATTATAGCGCAAAATAGAAGTTATGGGTTTAATTTGCTTCGTCGTGCTCTCTTAACGATTGTGTTATGCTATTTTTCTTCTCAAGGTAATCATGAAATCGGTTGTTTAGAGTTTCAACATGGACGAAACTTAGAAGAAACCGAGGACTTGTTGCACACCAATTTTTTTTTTTTTTACCGTACGTATATTTTATACCTTTTTATATAGGGTTTTTGACCTTAAATTCTGAATATGTAAAGTTTAAGAAGATTAATACAACACGTTGTTTTTTTTAACTTATATACAATATAATTCATAACTTTTTAGTTTTTTAGTTTGTGGGTGGAGAAAAATAATATTAGATCAGATTATTACTATGGTCGATCTTATAAGGTCTTTCGACAAGCGTAATATATATTTTTTTTTCATCATTTCTCACCAATCAATTGTTCAAATTCACCAATTATATTTTTTGGTCTAATTTTAAGTGTAGATTTAGGCATTCAAATCATTTTTCAATCGAAAATAAAAAAATCAGCATCAAAATCTTAACCACTATGATTTGATCATTTGCACTACAAATTTGATTTTGTGATGTAGATATATCGAAAGTTTATATTAGGTAGTGTTATTGGCTGGTTACCATAAAATGATTCAATGGAAACATGCATTGATGATCATGAGGTTGGTTCGATATAGCCCATGTGCTAACTTAGGTGGCAGGCACATGGGTACGTGTACCTAATTTTGGGTGAAACACTTGTATGTTATGCATGTCAGGTTATACATTTTGGTTAAATGACAACTTTAATTGTATTTCCTATCATATTTATAAATGAAAAAACTTATTAATTTTATAAAGATATTTCATCAAATATCTAATTTTTATCTGAAAAATCTAACTACCCATATAACTAGCAAAGTTTTGCCGATTTCAAAAAAAAAAAAAAATCACAAGACTTTACTAATTCTTTTAAAAAATGGCAATGTTGAAACTAGCAAGGTTCACCTTACGCTTATTTTTTTAAAATTTGCAAGATCAAACGTTAACCGGCCGATTTTTTCTAAAAGATTGTATATACAAATATTTGATTAAATTGGTAATTTCTAAGCGTAAGGTGAACCTTGCTAATTTCTAAAACATAGCAAGGTTTGACTAGAAACGTTAACTTGCCGATTTTTTCTAAAAAATTGGTAAGGTCTTTTGAATTTTTATAAAATCTGTAAAGTATAGCAAGAAATTCTTAGTTTCATGGTACGTTTGGCTTCTTAGATACAAATTGATTATCTGGTGAAATATGTTTGTAATATTGGTTATTTTTGTCATTTTTTCTTTTGTAAAAAGCTAGTTGCAGTGCCAACTATCCGTGGCACACGCTACTTTTCACATTATAATATTTTATAACATAAAACGCGAAAACATCATCCCTAAGATTACATGTTATAGGTAAACAATGATCTCATTTATTGTCATTTGTTTAAATTATTTAAAAGAAATACATTTCATTCAAAAAAAATAATAATAATAAATAATATCAAAATACCAAAAATAAAATAGAAAGGAAACTAAAATTTATATAAAACTTACAATTTATAAAGAAAAGAAATCAAAATATAGAAACTTACAAACATCATGAACCTAAACTTTAATATTTTTATTTATAATTTTCTTTTTTGCCAAAAAAAAAAAAAAAAAAAAAAAAAAAAAATAGAGATATACATCTTCTTCTACGTTAATCTGCAATCAACACACAATATGTAAAGCACGCAAAGTCAAATAAACAAAGGAGAAAACTTGTAAAACGCCTGTTATGGGCATAAGGCGGTACATATAATGCGCGGGTAACGCCGATGCCGGTACAGTTTGGTGTCGTTATAGGTACCAAGTTTGTCATATAACACATCTTTAGGCCGGTGCACCGTGCTCTCTTGGCATGAAGTTAAAAACCTTTTAAGACACTATTAAATTATATAAAACGTACCGTTTAGATTATTTGAGATGACCGATCTTTAACTCACATATATATGATTTAATCAAATTGTTCTCGTAACTGTTTGTAAGTTGTAACGCTTTTTCTTACCATTTTATATGTGGCGGTACCTTTACATTTATATTTAAATTTATATATATTCAAAGTAAAATCATTGAATTTATAATGTACAATATTTTTAAAACATGTTTAAATAAATGTGAAATTTTCAAATAAAAAAAATTGCTCTTATATACTACCTCCGTCCCAAAATATAAGTCCAGTTTGACTTTTTGTATCAAACTTTGACCTTAAATATTTTTATTTGTATTATATATTACTTGACGAACATTATACCAAATGAAAATATATATAAAACACTATCCATCTATATATTTTCCATCAAATATTATATAATACAACCAAAAATATTTAAGGTCAAAATTCAATTAAAAAAGTCAAACCGGACTTATATTTTGGGACGGAGGGAGTATTATACTACGTATTTGATTTAGTAGTTTGCATGTACTATACAAAACATGTGGCCTCAAACGTGAAATAGGGTTAACGACCTTTAACAAATGAAAATTGATTTGCAATACAAATATATTGATTAAGTTAATTATAAAGGACTATCAGCTGTCACTTGGTACAACCAAAAGTAGCTGATACTTCACCGTCGGTACTCGGTTGGTTCATTGCCATTTGCCAATTTGATTTTTTATGTCTTTACCCGAACTAGAATAATAAAATTTTAAAAGGTGGACATATTTTTTGGAGTAAACTGAAAAAAACAGTTGTGCTTCGGCCAAAATACATACGCGTTTCTTGCAACTTTAAAAGCATGGGCTCGGTTTTTATGGGCGACCTTGATGTGCAATTATCGTTTGCCTTGGGGCATCCGAAGTTGTCTATTATCGTGTTAGAGATGATACTTGCACACCAAAATTTGTTACAAGGACTGCACATGCAATTTTATAATTGTATGAGCAACGTCTGCAATTTAGTCAAACCATATCGGTGATTTATACAATTTACTCTAATTTTTAAGAAGGGTGGTGATGTGTGTTTTTTGAAATAATTAATGAATAAATTATTTTTACAAGCAACATGCTAGCTGCAACGTGTTTTAATGACTTAGAGCATAGAGTAACCATGATTCTGATGGCATCTTGCATTCTATAGCTCACACATAACTCATTAAAATACAAATAAAGAAAAAATAAATAAATAAAAGATTAAAAATACGGGACCATTTGGCAGGTCGGGACGACGCGACAACCGAAAATGCGAGGTCCGGTGTAGGTTTGGCGCCCTCCCGTGGCGTTTTCCCTCTTGGCTTGAGTGCTCAGGTCTGGTCTACATACCGAGGGCTCTTGAGGTAGGTTTAGATTCATTTCAATGAGCTAAACGGCACAAGTTTCTGTTTAGTTTATGAATATCTTACATACAAAAAGCATTTATTTTCATTTTGAAGATGATTAAACTTGATCAAATCAAAGTAGATCTAGTTGGTATTGTTTATTTGATCCCCTTAGCAATAAAGTATTATGAAATTACATATACATATTCTAAGAAAACTTATACCTCTTGATTGATTAAGTTAAAGAGACGTACACGTCAGGTAGTTTAATATAGTTTGGATATACGTTGTTTTTATAAATAAATGGTCCCAAAAAAAAATGTTGGTCTGATAGAAAATTTGAGTAACGTATTAAAATATCATTTTAGTTTGCATATTATGTTGGTTTTATAAAAATTTGTTTTCGAGCGTAACAATTGTGACGTTTTAGTACAGTTTTTATTGCTCTCGAAGACCTAGAACTGTTATATGACTTAAATCTAATGACCGGCCGAAAGGATTTGTTTAAACAGACGGTTCGACATGGGACAAAAATAGAGTCTGGGCCAGTTTTTAGTGTTTTTATGTCCTAGACTTTTGGTCCTTGCTAAGTGTTGTGGGGATGCCGCGAATCTAAGTGGCGCAATGGCATATTAGCTCGATAATGACCACCTACTTATCGTAAAAAGTTATGAGGATCAAGTACACCTTTTAGATGTCCAACTTGGTGAAAATTTGATTCCTTTGCGAGTTTTAGCTGAGCCACCTAGATCCGCGGCATCTGAACAAGATCTTACGATGACCGAAAGTCCATATCGGAGATGGCTAAAAAATTGGTCCTAATTAAAGGGGTTTCATTCTTCCGTAGTCTTTCCCTTTTTAAACATGTAATATTCAAGGCTAACATAATGGATTCGTTGGCCCAATTACACAAAGTCCATAGAGCTATATACGAGTATAATGAAATGAATCAAGTTATCCAGTTCGACTAACTCTTTTTCGGCCCAATTATATCATTGGACTATAATTTTAAGCGGTACCAAAAAACATCAAAATCAGGAACACAGACAATGAACAGAAAAATGTGAATACTAACACCCCTTAAATTTGTAATTTTTTGCTTGACATTAGATAATTTTTTGTTGAATGCTTTGAATTTTACAGCTGAAAGTTAAACATTAACTAAACCGCAATGCACGGCTTTGATTAGTTAATTCGATATCACTTTTCAGTTTTTTGTCATATCGATATTACGCATTGATGAAAGTATGAAACCAAAGTTGCGAAAATGACATATTCTGGTTGCCCAATAACAACATGCTGCAAAACTACCTCCCTTTAAAAAAATACTAAAGAACCTAATAACAACATGATGAAAAAAATGCCTTGTTGCCCAAGATTAGTTTGAGCTTGATTTATGATTATAGACCATTTGGTAACAACAACAACAACAATTCCTGATCCCACTGGAGCGAGGTATGAGAAGGCAAGATTTAAACAATCATACCATTATCCGAGACTAGA
>LBNU01007901.1:3154-22336 GCA_014162995.1 Artemisia annua
AAAGGAAGAATTGTTACCAACTTACCATGGTGAATATCAAGCCTCCACCCTAAAGGACGAATTTTCACCAAGTGCACTTCTGGCCTCCACCCTTAAGGAAGAATTGTCACTACCTTTGCTCTAATTTACCTATTGTAATGGATACCTTGGGTAAACTCTTGTTACTTTTATATGTATATATACATATATATATATATATGTATATATGTATATATATATATATATATATATATATATATATATATATGTATATATATATATATGTATATATACATATATATATATACATATATATATATATATATATGTATATATATATATATATATATATGTATATATATATATATGTATATATATATATGTATATATTTATTTATATATTTATATAGAGTTAGTATCAAATAAGAAGAAAAATTAAATCCCTCCGTTAGTAATATCAGTTAATAAGGACTAACGATACAAATTATTTTCCGTTATCTCCTAACAAGAGCTAAAATATTTGCATCGTTAGTCCTCATTGAGTTAAAATATTTGCATCGTTTGTCATCATTGACTATAGAGTTAAAAATATTTACATCGTTAGTCCTCGTTGACTATTCTTACGTTTTTATCCTTTTTCGTCCGTTTTTCTTATGTTTTTGTCCATTTTTATCCGTTTGTCTCATGTTTTCATAGGTTTTTATCAGTTTTCGTCCATTTTTATATGTTTTCATCCATTTTTCTCGTGTTTTTATCCGTTCTTCCATTTTTTTCTCACGTTTTCATACGTTTTTATCCGTGTTCATACACTTTTATTTGTTTTCGTCTATTATTTTATGTTTTCGTTTGTTTTTCTTATGTTTTTATCCGTTTTATCCATTTTTATACATATATTATGTATGAAAACGGATAAAAATATAAGAAGATAAATAAAAACATATGAAAACTTGACATTTGATAAAAATGTTTCCGTATCGATTTTAAATCACGATTTTGACCCCTTTTTTATCCGAATCATCAAAAGTGTAAATCACGAAAGTTGTCCGGAATAATGTTTTACATCAAGACTCGCAAGATTTTAATCTGAAATTACAAAACAATGGCTGTTTACTACCAAAACTTAAGCGATTTTTGACCAAATTCATAACTAATACAATTATAAACTCTTGTAAATCTTATAAATTTGATGATTTACACAAATTATAACTTATAAGATTTATAAAAGTTATAAGTTTATAAGTTATGAATTTGGTCGAAAACCGCATAAATTTTGGTAGTAAACAGTCGTTGTTTTGCAATTTCAGGTTAAAATCTCATGAGTTTTAATGTAAAACATCATTCCGGCAACTTTCGTGTTTTACACTTTTGATAATTCGGATCAGAAAGGGGTCAAAATCATGATTTAAAATCGATACAAAAATATTTTTATCAAATGTCAAGTTTTCATACGTTTTTATCTATTTTCATATATTTTTATCCGTTTTCATACATATTATATTTATAAAAATGGATGAAAACGGATAAAATATAGGAAAAACGGATGAAAACGTGTAATAATAGACGAAAACGAATAAAAGTGTGAATACAGATAAAAACATATGAATACGTGAGAAAACGGATAAAAACATGAGAAAAATTGATGAAAACGTATAAAAACGGATGAAAACTAATAAAAAAAAACGTATGAAAACATGAGAAAAATGGACGAAAATGGATAAAAATAGACGAAAACGTAAGAAAAATGGACGAAAACGAATAAAAACGTTAGAATATTCAATGAGGACTAACGATGCAAATATTATAACTAAATGAGGACTAACGATGCAAATATTTTAACTCAATGAGGACTAACGATGCAAATATTTTAAATCTTGTTAGGAGACAATGGAAAATCATTTGCATCGTTAGTCCTCATTAACTGATATTACTAACGGAGGGATGTATTTTTGCCAACTTTACTAACGGTGGATGATTTTGTTTCAAAAAAAAAGGATGAAAAGCGGGATTTGGGCATACCACATAGATGTATTTGGGATTTTTCTCCTTTTTTTATTTTTTATTTTTTTATTATTATTTTTTTAATTTTTGTAAACTACTATAATGAATGTCTCAAGTTTAGAAAAAAAAAAGTTATCTTTGTATATGTTGAAAAATAAGGACAACATCTGATATCTGATATAAACCTAAGGGACTAACTTTGTCTATTTTATGTTTCAGTTTAAGTCCTTTGGATGTCTTTGTGATTGCTGAGCTGATTGTGGACAAAAGTAGAAAGATATGTGGTTAGAATAATAAAGAGAAAACACGGAAGGATCTACTTGCAAAGATGGAAGGACTTATGTGTGCAATATTTTTATAGTCAGTTTCAGATGTATATAAGCCAAACTTTTTGGCTTATTCCTCACTTTTGATATCTGATCATTCTCTCTCTAAAAATAAATCTGTATACTCTCTCAATATAGAAAACCCTAGTTTATTGATCATCTTGATCAAAGTGCTCTTTCTCTTGTATTGTTCTAGTGACTTGATTGAGATTAAGTATATGTTGTTTCTGAGTTGTAATCTGTTTGAGAACAGTTTTCTGTACTTGTGTTTGTTTAAATCAATAAAAGGAAGTTTAGTTTGTGTTTTTCTACAGTATCCATCTTAAACAATTTTTCTTCACAACTTTATGTGCGAAAATGTTTACGCTTAAGAACATAATAACTTTATACACGTTTGCGTAAGTGCGAAATTCGAATAAAATATTCGCACTTTGAAAGAATTTAAATAATAGTGTTATCAGATAACACATTTGTTGTAGTGGCGTATACGTGTGATCTTTGGTTTGGTGACCAATGTACTTCTATGTCATTCGGGCTCTAGGGCTTTATTTTCGTTCTCTTCATCAATAAAAGCATCTTTAAATGCGGCTTCTAAGTTCAACATATTTTAATAACTATTTTCGTACATTTTGACTTTTATTTCTTTTCGTATATTAGGGGCTAAAATGAAAATTTAAGAAAACAAAACAAGTATAAGCCACGAATATGCTACATTTTTAGTTTTAATCATATGCAATTATACATGTTTAGTTTTAACAAGACAATTTAGGAAAATGACTTTTGATCATTCATTTTTAGTTTACATTTCTTTAAAAAGACATCTTATAAAAAACTTATTGAAGTATATGACTATATGGTACTTGGATTAAAAATGTTACTTGGATTCTTGTCCCAAAACAATCTAACGTTAATGTGGTTCGGTCTATGTAGTTGTTTAGACTTAAGTATCATGCAGATGGATCTTTGAGCCAGTATAAGGCTCGTCTTGTGGCCAATGGGCATAGTCAGCAGATTGGTGTTGATTGTGATAACACATTTAGTCCGGTTGTTAAACCGGGCACTATTCGTAATGTACTTAGTCTTGCATTGTCTCGTAATTGGCCTATTCATCAACTTGCCGTTAAAAATACTTTTCTTAACGGTGATCTATCAAAGGCAGTCTATATGTACCAGCCACTGGGTTTATCATATTCTAGGTACCGTAATCAAATTTGTAGGTTACAACGGTCTTTATATAACTTAAATCATGCACCTCCTGCTTGGTTTCATTGGTTTCTAGGGTATGCTCTCCGTGTGGGTTTTACTTCAAGTCGATGTGACTTTTTTCTTCATTTACTGATGTGGCACGAAGGTCATATACTTATTGACATATGTTGATGATGTTGTTTTAACTAGGGGTGGCAATCGAGTAGTACGTGTTCGTGTTGACTTATTCAGGTTCGCGTGTTGGCGATTAGTATAACCTCTACCCAAATATGATCCATTTATTAATCATGTCAAGAAACGCAACCCTAATCCAGACCTGCATAACACGTGTAACCCGTTTGGGACCCATTTAACTTGTTTAAGTAAATAGGTCAAACAGTGAATAAGGTTAGTAGTTTGTTGATTTACCTAGTTTAAATGCAAAAATTATATAATGATCTAAAATATGATAAAAATAACATACAAATAACTATATGATAATTTTCTAGGTTATAAGCGTCAATTTTAATGATATTTGAGGTATAATCGTAATTCACTCATATTAAATACATAACAAAATATATTTAATCCACATCCAACATAAAAGGCATGTTATATATTTTAGTTTAGAGTCTTATATACTTAACAGGTTCATGGGTTGACCTGTTTAATAATTACTCAACCCAAACACGACCTGTTTATTAAACGGATCAGATTGGTTGACCTGTTTTTGACTCAAACCTGTTTAACTTCTTGTCGGGTTCATATTAATTATCGTGTCGCGTCGAGAATTGTCACCCCTAGTTTTAACAGTCGCAACTACAACTTTACTTCAACGTATTATCTCCTCCTTGCATACGAAGTTTTTGATATGGCAGATTTGGGGGCTCTTAATTATTATTAATTTTTTTTGGTATTTTCGTTACTCGTGATTCCTTTTCTCAAAGAAAATATGCTTTGGAGCTTTTAGAGCATCCTCATATGGATACATGCAACCCAACTCGGACTCCCGTTAATAAATAGTCCAAACTTGGTCCTGAAGGAGTTCTCGTATCCGTCCCTACCTTATATCGTAGTCTTGCAAGTGATTTACAGTATCTCACATTTAATCGTCCATCCACTTGACGACCCACTTCTGGATATTGTGTATTTTTGGAAGATAATATTGCTTTTCTTTATTAGCAAAGCATCAACATACTCTTTCTCGATCCAGTGTCGAAGCTGAATATCAGGACGTTGCTAATGTTGTGGCTGAGATGGCCTAGCTTCGTAACTTACTGCAAGAGGTGCATTCACCTCTTCACTCTGCTACTTTGATCTACTGTGATAACATGAGTGCTATTTACTTGACTACTAATCTTGTTCAACATCAATGGACGAAACATATAGAGATTGACATCTATTTCGTCCATGACATAGTTTCTCGATTCCAAGTCAGTGTTCTTCATATTCCATCACGCTTTCAGTATACCGACATTTTTACTAAGGGTTTTCCCAAAACTCTATTTGAAGAGTTCCATATCAGTTTAAGCGCTCGGTCCCTTCCCGCTCCAATTGCGAGGGAGTGTTAGTCGCTATTAATTACGGCGTGATGGCCTATGTTTCAATTGATAGGCCTAGTCCATATATTCTTTCTGGAATACTCTATTTAGCCAATCCCATATTAATTAGTAGAGTTCCCATGTAGTTATTTCGATCAATACTTGATATTCACCATAAAATAGGCTTGGGCCATTTTCTTTGTTTTGTTACTTACTTTCAGTTGTGCTCTCCACTTTTTAGTTTTACTTTTAAAATTGAAGTCAAAACCATAATAAATCATTTTTAGTGAGATGTCAACTCATTATTTAACTCATCAATGCTTAACACAACAATATTATAGTAGGCAATGTTAGATTTTTATCGTATGGTGAGAAGTCGTGATAGTGATGCTAGCTAGTTCTCCTAGCTAAGTCTGGTACAATTATCAGCTACTTTGTTTAATTAGTCAATTCCAAGGATGAATCAATTTCAATGCGAGTCATGTGATTACATCAAAGTAAGCGTTACCTGAAGTCCTGAACTACTAAGAATTAATGTTAGCAACGGAAGCAACCGTTGTTATTAAGGCTGGACACAGTAAGGCAACCCAATCCCCTTATTTTTCCCTGCCACGTCAGTTTTCTCTCTCCAACGATCTGCAGACGATTGGGTGTTCTAGTAAAAGCGACCTTAATAATATTAATTGGAAAGTGGGTCCTTTTGTTTTTTATGTGTGTATGTAGTCGGTCGAGTATGCGACCCTTTTCATTTTTTTTCCTCCCTCTATTCGGTCATGACCTACTAACCACAACAATAAAGACCGAGTAATACCTACACGACCCACTCGGTCGTGGTCCTTATTGGGGCCAGCCTAAGAAATGGGAAAGCAACATGGCAACGATAAAATTGATGGCAAACATTTTTTATCGATCTACTGATTATGTGTTTCAATAGCGTTCATTTATTTGTTGATAAGCTTGTTAATGTGATTTCGAAGTATAAATAACTGGTAGTAAAACCATGAGTAACAAATAATGTTTGAAACTGTTGTTTTTTTTCATATCTATATATATTATTAGGGCTAATGGCACCAAAATGTATCATAGTTGTCATGATTTATTTTTATATGTATTGAACAATTTTTTTTTGCCATTCTGTGTACTAAACTTTATTTTGTGGGTTTTTTTGTGTACTTTATGACCATTTTGCCCCTCTTTTTACCAGGAAGGGCAAAATAGTAATAAAGTACACAAAAACCCACAAAATCGAGTTTAATACACATAATAGCAAAAAAATTGTTCGATACATATAAAAGGAACAAATGACAACTATGATATATTTTGATGTCATTAGCCCATACTATTACTACATATAGATCATAGATAAATATCCTCTAAAGTTGGTTTCACCATGAGAGGTGATGTTAAGTGTATTGTAAGAGGAAATAACACAAGTAGGCCCTTAATTTTAATTTAAAAAAAAAATGTATTAACTTTACTTATTTATTATTGGCCAACATGACCTATCATGTTCAAACAAATTTAGAGAATCTCAATTCATAAATCATTTAGCATCAAATGTGTCTTTAGGGTAAAGCTAGTAAAGCTACCATTTTATGCTTCCGACTTTTTAATGCCTACAATTTCTAAGCCCCAATATATATCTCGACTTTTCTTTTTCCTGTTATATCTCGACTTTCTAAGATTTCTTGAAGTAGATGATACAACCCGAAATTATTTGCTAATAAATGAAATAAAAATACTGGACTTGATCTAAAGCAGATGAAAGGAAAAGGCAAAACTTAGGGGTGTTGAAAAATATGCATATTTGGATAACTGAAAATTTTAATTGGAATTGATGCGAAAATTGGGATATATGATTGTCATTTTCTGAACTCATAGATAAGTCTTACAAAAAAATAAAAATATTGGGATACTCAATTTTTGGATGTTCGTATACATAAAACCATTATCCGTAATTATAGATATCAGATTTCTAGGTTTTGTTTTCACTTTAGGCCTCTTAAAAATATGACGACCCTAGTTGGATTTTGATCAGTCCTTCAATGTCAATGGATGAAGGTGTAGAATCAAGCAAACTCGCGATTATCCCTAGTGGAGACATTTTTGGATCAAATGAAATTTTTTGTATGGAATCTCTAAAGTCATCTTTATGGACTGTCAAATATCTTAGTGTATGCGGAGGATGTTCAATTGACACCAACATTTCACACTTAGACATATGAAGTGTATCAGGCTACCCACAATGGTCGGTTGACCATATAGGTTTATCTCGGTCGGTTAACGTCAGCTCTACTACACCATGAGGGTCATTGTCGATCGTGGAAGGCAATTTGAACGAATGGGGTCACATACTCAACCGATTAAATGCACACTCAAAATGGCTACCATTGCATTATTTATTTAAAAAAAAATACCCTTAAATTTAAACCATTTAACCCTATAAATATATCATTTATTTCACCATTTTAAACACAAATTGTTCTCTATACTCATTCAAACACATTCTCTCTACACTTTCACATATTTAATCTGCAAAATGTCTTCCAATCTATTCTTTTATACATCTTCGGACGATGAAGATGAAGTTAATAGCGAGCTTGCGTTTTTTACGGAGGCATGTAATGCGGTTATTGAAGCATCAAAGCCAAAAATCTCACGAACCCAAATAGACAAGGATCGTTACGGTGCTCATGATCGTTTACTGGCGGCTTACTTATCCGAACACCCAATCTATGAAGAAGCAACATTCTGTACGCGGTTTTGAATGAGCCGAAAACTATTCACAAAAAATGTTCGAGAGGTAACCGATCATTCCCCTTATTTTCAACAAAGACCTGATTGTATGGGAAAAGTTGGGATTTCCCCATTGATGAAGTGTACTTCCGCAATTCGGTAAATGGCATACAGAGCCGTTCCTGATGCTCTTAACGAATATATGCAAATGGATGTGACACCAGCCCGTTAGTGTCTTGTATTTTTTGTGACGTCGTCATTGAATTATATGGAGAACAGAGTTTGTGAAAGCAGACATATACTGACATTGAAAAACTTTATGCTCGTCACGAGGAAAAGCATGGGTTTCCTGAGATGATAGGAAGCAATGATTGTATGGATTGGCCGTGGGAGAATTGCCCAATTGCATTTAAAGCTCAATTTTGTAGGAGGGATCGTGGGCCAGATCCATTCATTTTATTGGAAGCAATTGCCTCCCAAGACTTATTGATTTGGCATGCATTCTTTGGTGTCTTCGAGATGAACAACGACGTGAACATTGTACGTAAATCCCATATTTTTAATAATCTCAAAGTAGGGAAAGCATCAGATGTTCCATTTGTGGCTAACAACGTGACTTATAAAAGGGGATATTATTTTACTGACAGAATATATCTGGAATGGTCCGTTCTTATGAAGTCCATTTCAAAACCAGGGATGAATGATCACAAACAAAAATTGTATAAGACGAAGCACGAAGCAGCAAGGAAAGATGTGGAACGAGCTTTTGGCGTCTTAAAGAAAAAGTGAAACATATTTAAACAGCCGGCTCGAGGGATGACGCAACGTAAAATAACAGATATAATGTACACATGCGTCATATTACATAATATGATATTATATGATTCCGGACAGGCTATATCTCATAATTTTTTTTTCAGAAGAGCATTATCATCATGATGATCCCATAAGAATGCATGAAGAAACGTTAGAAGTTATTCAGAAGATACACAATAGAACAGCTCATTTAAGCCTAAAATCCGATTAGTGAAACATGTTTTTTTGGTAACCATGGTTTTCGGCCTGGCCAACTAGTCCATGGGGTTTGAACCCACTGCCACACAAAATCAAAGAAGGTAAAGCCGTCACTTTTCAGGAGGTTGGCGTGGTCACTTCAAGGTTGTTTGCACCTAGCATGAATTGAACTTGAGACCTCACACATTTTTAGAGTGATAGTCACAAGCCCTTTTGCCACTAGGCCACCCTTGAGTGGTTATTAGTGAAGCATATTTGGCATCGTGAAAGTGAACACTAGTTTAGTCATTTTATTTGAAGTTTTATTTGTAATGTTCTTAAATGTATTTGAATTATTAATGAAATTTAATTTTATTGTTAAAAGAAGTTGGAAAAAAATGTAGGTCCTCTTATTGTTCCTAAAAGATCGTTTGTAAGTCGCACGAGAGAGAAAAATGAGGTGACAAGAAAATTGAGAGTTGCTTAGGGTCACTGTTGTGCCTAGCCTCAAGCCTATGAAGGCTTATCATCTAATGACTTCAATTTTATAGGAAACGACTTTTAAAAAGCCCGTGTGTTGCAGTGTGTTTAAATTACACATTATTTTCTGAAGTTGAGATCAAAAAAGTGTTTAGCAGTATCATTTATTTGATTTTAGCATACTAAGTGAATAAGTAATCTATGATCAAAGCTAAAAAAGTAAAAATCAAACAGTATACTAAAATTGACTAACGTGATTATCGTATTAGGATACAAAGTTTAATAGGGTTTGGGATTGATTTGTTAGTTGACTAAATTTAATAGGGTTTTAAAATATAGTTGTAATGAACTTGATAATTTGGTGTTTTAGTAAAGTAAAAAGGAGGCATGAAAGAAGTAAAAACGTATAAGTTCATGGACTAAAGGGGAGATTGTGTATTTTAGTAAGACTGCCCACAGTAATAGCCAAAGGATCGATCAATCTCTCAATTTATGTTAGTCGGGCCTTATTGAGGCACAAAATCAACACTCGATCGATCTCCACTTTTGGAAGATCAGGGTCGTCCCTGCGACCTTCATTTTAGTGGGGTATGTTTATTTTAGTGTAGATCGTCTTACTGTAGCAACCAATTGCCTGTAAGTCGCAGGAGAGAGAAAGTTGACATAGCTCATAAAATGAGAGTCAATCCCCCTTACTGTGTCCAGCCTAAAGTAAACAAGGTGTTTTGAATTTACTGTAGTTATTATGAGGTATTGTTCATGAACAGTACCATAAAAACTAAACAATGTTAATATATATAAATTATCTTTGCTGAATACGAGAACCGAACTGATACACATAATATTTTGAAAACCTACATTCTTTTCCAGGTGCTTATAATTGGCATGCCAATAATGATAACTAGTCATGCTATGGCGGGAAAAATATCTTCAAACTGAAATTATTAAAGAAAATCTTAAGACCGACAGTGATACAATATAGGATAAAAATGGATTTGGAATTTCATCGGTTGAAAAATAGATTATAGCAAAATGATTTTTGAAACAAAAGTAAAGATGTTGACTGAAAAAAAAATCTAAAGATAGAATTTTATGTAAAATGAAGTATTAAAATTATTTTCGATCAAAAAGACATCATTCATGACTTTAGGCCTCCGAAAGTCTTGGTGCGCCTTCTCAGTTTCTCTTTATTTAACATATTGATGACGTATAGCACAAAACTCCGGGATAATTCTTGATTTGCCCCACAAGTACAAATGTATTTACCCCCACCACCCAAAAAAAAAAAAAAAAAAAAATTCTTCAAATACCTCATAGGCGGAGGTCGCCCAAAAAACTTGGGCGGATATCATAAGAATGTGACAAGTGTCCCTAGAGGTGTCCCTATTATATACTTACATAGTATTAGTTTATGCAGGTGCTTTCTTGGGCGACTGAGCCCACATTTCTTGAGCGACTTTGTCTTTTTGTCTTTATGTGAAAAAATTAATAATAAAGTTAATTACATTTTTGGTCCTTGTTGTTTGATTGCTATTTCATTATTGGTCTTTTTATAATACCATCTCCAAGTAGTTTACAACTTTACATGCTTTACCTGGGCTTTGAGCTTTGATTTCCATGTAACCTCAACAAGATTTATGCTAATACGATAGGCTACCACCAATGTTGCAACCAAATTCACACAATGTAAAAAAAATCAACTTTTATATCCAAACTGAAAACAAACAAAAACCAAACATACAAACATCAATAACTACTAATGAATATATAAAAGTTCCAATTTGTAGTCACATCCGAAAAAACAAAACCCGAAAAGTCAAGTTTCACTTTTAAAGCCTCAAATATTCAATACCACCCACCGCCACTGCCACCACCGCCACCTGCCATCGCTGCCACCAATTTCATAAAAAAAACCAAGATCTTCATTAAAAAAAACCCAGATCTTCATCAAAAAACCAAGGGTTCGTTTGGTAGGACGTAATGAAATGTTAAATGAATGGACTAAGCGACGTTTCGGAATAAATGATGTAATGTAATAATTCATTATCCTTATTAATAATGTTTGGTTGGTATGATAGGACGGAATGCAATCGATAAGAAAAAGACAAAAATGGTCATAGTTAATAAGAAGTGTATTTGATATGGTTAGTTAATGGTGGGCTTTCATGTAATTTTTATTACATTACGGACGTAATGAAAAAAAAAATGAGGGAGCCTTTATGGAATGAAAATGATGGTTTTTGATGTAATGATTGATTGCATGTAATGAGTCATTGCATTCCGACATTCCGTAATTAAAAACAAACATAATTTTCTCATTCCGTCGTAATGTTCTTTTCCATTCCTACTCTTATTACGATGTACCAAACACTACGCAAGATCTTCATCAAAAAACCCACTATCGACACCACCATCCAAATACCACACTTGACACCACCATCCAAACACCACCATCGACCTCACCCAGATCCGGTGGTGGTGTATAATAGTAATAACCACGGATCCACATACCACCTCCGCCACACCACCTCCGCCACCATCACCATCTCAACCTCTGCCACCATCGAACCCATCACCATCACAAATACCGGATCTATGTTTTTTTATGAGACATAAAAGAATTTATGAGAGAAAAAGAATTGATGAAGAATTGATGATGAAAATTGTTCTACCCATTTGACCCATCTAACTATATTGATCCATTTATAAGTGGGTCGAGATTTCCACCTAGTATAATAATGAGCCAAAGTGGGTGGGTTGGTTTATAAAAGTGAAAGAAATGTTTGTGTACATGTTTGTGTTTGTGATTGTTTTTTATTTATAAAAGTGAAAGAAAAAGTGTGACAAAAAATGAAATACTAATCAAACAACAAGGACTAAAAATGTACTTATCTTTATTACTATTAGTTTTTTTGACAAAAAGACAAAAAAACTAAGTCGCCCAAGAAATGTGGGCTCAGTCGCCCAAAAAAGTAACTGCATAAAGTAGTATTGTGTTAGTACTTGGTGGGGCCATATATAGGGACACATGTCACTATTTTATGAGATCTGCCCAAGTTTTTTGGGCGACCCCCGCCTCTGGGGCATTTGAAGAAAAAATTTTTTTGGGGTAGTAGGGGTAAGTACATTGTACTTTTGGGGGATTTAGGGAATATTCCCCAAAACGCCTACTTTGTGTAATGTATTTGAGATATTTAGAGTGCGTTTAGTTGGAGAAAAAATTCTCTTGTTTTCTATCTCTAGTTTTATAAAAATTTGGAAGGGAAATTTATCTCCACAAAATAATTAAAAATATAAAAAACGCGTTTAGCTGATGTTTGTATTTTCTATTTTAAAAAAGGGGAGGGAGGGTTGTGGGTTACAAAGGAAAGTAAATAAAATTTGTTTTGTAAATTTCCTTATTAAGTTAGGAAATAGGGGATTTTGTGTTTTGCAAAATATTTTGTTGGAAAACGCTTATTTGAACGCGATTTCTGTTTTTCTTGTTTTCCACAAAACATTTTGTGAAAAACAAAGGTGTTTTCCCCCAACTAAACACACCCTTAAAAATCCAAATCATGCTAGGTATCATAGCCGGTGCCTGGTAGGGTTGGTTATGGTATCACGGGAGCTAGTGATCTCATTCGCTATCCATCTCCCAAATTCTCCACACTCATCCCCATCTTCATCGATGATTAAGTTTGTCTTTCAAATCCTAGACCCAAATAAGTATCGCCGATTCTCAACAGGAAATTTGGGATTTTTTTTGCATCTTAAAATGTATATTGTTTCTTCAATTCCTTGTCAAAGTAATTATAAGTTTTTTAAATAGTGGGTAAGTATATAAGTGAGATTTATAAGGAAGAGATCCAATGAGAAGAAAATTAAAATGAGAAGAGTGAAAAGAAATTATAGCCACACATTTTAAATAAGAGGAAGAAGTTTGAGAGGAGATACACTTATTTTTGTAGGTGTATCTAAAATTAGGGGTGTGCACAGTTCGGTTTGAGTCGGTTTTTGGCTAAAACCAAAACCGAACCGAAATGTTCGGTTTTTATAGAACCCAAAACCGAAACTGTTCGTCGGTTCGGTTATTCGGTTTTTTCGGTTTCTAACCATTTATATTTGGGTATGGCAAATTTACACCGACAAACTTGTATTACATAAAAAATTGGTTATTCTTATTTACTTTTTTTTTGTCAATGTAAGCATAATAATGTTTATTGCATAATTCTATAAGTACACACATATAGATGAGACGCACACATACAAGTGAACATACACATACTATGATCATCGTTATATATTTATTGATATATTCTCAATTAAACACACGACACGATAAACACGCATATAAACATAAACGTTAAGATAACTATATTATAATCTACCCACAAAATGAATATGAATTTATAACTTTGATTTATCTAGTTATTTATTCATATTATATTAATTATATGTTATTATATAATAAAATCGGTTCGGTTTGGTTTTTACGGTTTGGTTTTTGGACGAAAATCGAAACCGAACCGTATATTTCGGTTTTTAAAAATTAAAAACCAAACCATCGGTTTTTAGTTTCGGTCGGTTTTTTCGATTCTGTTTATTCGGTTTTCGGTTCGGTTTCAGTTTTTTCGGTTTTGTTTGCTCACCCCTATCTAAAATGTGCGATTGTGATTTCTTTTCACTCTTCTCATTTAAATGAGAAGTAAAATTTAAAAAGAAGTTAAATGTAATGAAATACATAGCATGATTGGCTACATAGATATAAATATTACTATACAAACAAGAGAAATACATGAAATTCAACCTTAGACATATGTACCAAGGGACTGCAATGTTTTCTTGGAGTAGCTAAAAGCTAGATGAATAAAAATTGTGGCTATTTGGAGTAGCATTTTGATACTTGTTATTTGCAATATAGTTTTGACCCTTTCTATCGTTCGAATTTTTAATTCCAGCAACAATGAGTCAAATACTCCAATCTCACTTTATGTTTCAAGATGGACAAGGGATCGGAGTCTGCTTATTTTTAATCCATAACATGGCTTGTTAATAAAGTAAAATTATAAAAAAATAATTAAAACAATAAAATGATCGCATATACATTTAATCTTCTTATACGTATAATGAAGTGCACGCACGTGTTCACCGGGTTCGTACTAGCGGTTTATGGTATCGCCATCAGGTACATTATCGGGTTCCCTTATCAGGTATGAATTTTGTTGTCAGCCTTAGAGCATGAGGTGCAGTGGTGCCGTCGTTTTGGTGCCGTGGGAAAAAGTTGCTGCCACGTCAGCAAAAAGCTTCACGGCACCAGAAACCCCACGGCACCACATTTTGCCCGTATCCGTTGGCACCAGAAATTCTGGTGCCGTCGGGATTTTTTTTATTTATTTTTTATTTTTTTATTTTTTACATAAAATAAAACATACACAATATAAACTAAAAATAAACTTCATTAATTAAAATAAACTACGATTTAATACATTAAACTACGGCACTGAGCCATGGTGACGGCGCAAGAGACGACGACGCGAGCACCGGTACGGTGCGCCATGGCCAACTCTCGGCTGGTGGTGATGGCGCCACCCACCAGCCCACCATACCCCCGCTCTTAATGGCAAGGTATATACGCTGCATCAAAAAATGCGATAGGCAAAGAAAATGGATAGAACGATTCCAGTTAATATCTAAATATCATAATTTCCAGCATATCAAACTTAATATAGGTAACTTCATGTGAAATGCAAGAAATTAGACTTTTATGCTTATTCCTTTTTACTAATAAGCACACAAGGAGTGAAAGAGGGATTCATAAATTACCATATATACCTTTGATAACAAAAAATTTACAGTATCAAATTTGTTGGGTGCTTAAATACAGTTTTTCAATTATCTAATGTTGTCTCCAAGAGGGATGCCATTAAGTACCACATGATGACATGATCCATCTAATATGTTATTAAAGATACTCTAATATTAAAATAAGTAATGAATAGATCAAGCTTTAAATGAGTTCAGGTTCAGGTGATAGCTATACAAGTTGGAAAAATCATTTAGTTTGACTATTTTAATTTCAAATCTAAATTGATTCGGATGGATGACGCATTCATATCACTTTCACTGGTTGGGAAAGATCCTTTTAAAACTGATAGCTAATTGACTTTCAAATTTGATGGTAGATAAATTCAACTTGAGGTAAACATAGCAAACTGCAAAATAACAAGTTGGCACACATTTTACGTGTTTCAAGAGGCACTCCAAGTGTATATATTCTATCTTTTAACCCTGGAGTTATACACCGGTGATGTAGTATAGTTTAGTTAACTACATTGATAATAATAATAATAATAATAATAATAATAATAATAATAATAATAATAATAGGGGAAAACATAGCTACATTACAAATGTAGCAAATTGACTACATTTCATTTGAAAAAAGTTTTAATAATGTACTGTTCAGTCCCTGTGGTAAGTCCCTGACACATATTTTCCCCCTGTTCCCACCCTTTTTTTCAAAGGAAATGTAGCCAATTGGCTACATTGTAATGTAGCTATGTTTTTCCAATAATAATAATAATAATAATAATAATAATAATAATAATAATAATAATTGAAAAAACGCATTATGTGTATGCGAAATGGAGCTTTCTTGGTCACTTGCCATTAATCTTACAAACACAGAACGTGTTAATTTTAATATGTTATATATACAAAATACTCGAGACCGCGTTATTCGATGCGTTATATAATTTAGAGTTATATATTATTCGTATAAAATACATATAAGTCAACCTGATCTAAACTACATCAAACCAGATATTTCAATACAATTTGTTTTTGACTTGTGAAGCACTTGAAGGGATCCAAAAGTTGCGTAATTTTCCTAGTAGATTAATCAATTGTATTTCGATAGTTAATTAAGATTTCCCAACTCGGAGTATAGATCTACTGAGAAGAATTACTAAAATGAGAAGAGTTCGAAAAAATTGAGGCCACATATTTTAAATAAGGAAAGAGAAATAATAAGGAGATGCATATATTTTTGTGAATGCATCTAATATTTGTGGTTGTGATTTCTTCTCATTCTTCTCATCTTAGTTATATTTCTCATTTGATCCTTACTCTTCCCGACTAAACTAAAGTTGTCCCCAAAGATGGATGCCATAATCTTTTATATAATAAAAGAATTACATCATTTGAAAGTGCTTTTGCAAAATCTTTTTGGGTAAACTGCAAAAATGTCTCTAAACTTTGCCAAAAATGCAAATAATGTCCTCTTACAAAAAAAAATTGGATTTAGTGTCCCTGACCTTTCGGGTTTTTGTAAATAATGTCTTTGAGGGGTTACTATTAATGCAAAAATGGTTTTTTTGGCTAAAATTAGCAGTGTGAAATGTCTATTTTAACCTCGTCTACTAGAGGAACATTTTTTGCAAGAACACTTTTTAAAGTTTATTATTCTTTTTAGTAAACTTCAAAAAATGTTCTTGCAAAAAATGTCCTCTTAGTAGGCGCGAATAGAATAGTCATTTCACACGGCCAATTTTAGCAAAAAAAACCATTTTTGCATGAACAGTAACACATTAATGCAAAAACCCGAAAGGTCAGGGACACTAAATCCAAATTTTTTTGTAACAGGACATTATTTGCATTTTTGGCAAAGTTTAGGGATATTTTTTGCGGTTTACCCAATCTTTTTTATTGAAAAAAAATAAACCAATAGGAAAGCTCGATTTTGCCACGAAGGCAAAATCAAACAATATGATTAGTCAATAGAAAGTCAAAATTGAATTGATTTTGGTCAAACTTTAATAAATTTGGCGAAGAAATTTGGTTGAGAAAAAAACACATAAAAATATTTGTGTCAAATTTGTGAAACAAAAACTTAAAAAAAGATGAAATAATTAATAAAACTTTAGTTGTTGAATTTTACATAAATTATATAGAGTTAAGTGTAAAATTACAAGTTTTCATATTTTAATAAGTTTAGAAAAATAACAAATAACCCCTTACACTTTATACCCCCTATACATGAGATGAACTTTGTTTAAAATTACATGAGTATTAGTATTATTTTCAGATTTTTTGTATTAAAATTACAAAATTTTATAAATATACGAATTAGTTTTAATATACGTTAAATATTTTTTAAAACTAATAAGTACTTATGTTATTTTATTTTAAAAGTTTAATTTATGCGTATACGGGCTTGAATATTAAATACGGCTAAACTATTGTTAACGGGAATATGAATATCAAATGTAAGGATGAATTACTGTGATATAAAAATAAATATACGCTATTTTACTTATAACAACGACTCATGAAATTCTTATTTAAAGTTTATATATGAATATCAAGAAAAACATTTTTAAACAACTTAATGGAGCATATTTTAACTTCATCAAGAGGACTTCCCTCACACGAAAGCCCGTGGATGGCGTATTGATATATCTCCTATTCGTGCTAATTATGTGCTATTAAACTTGCACATTTTGTACAACATGATATGAATAGTTAAAGTTAAACAATAACATCAACATCTATGTCAGTTAAACAAAGTTAAATCTTTTAACCATCAAATTTTTTTTACAAAATGTTATTGTAATACATAATAAAAAATCCTGGACAAGTATTGGTTATATCATAATTTTCTTGGATAAATTCTTATATGTCAATATAGTAAACTAAAATTTTAAGATAAATTTGATTTATGTGTAAATCCGTGCGTGCACGGGGCTTATAGCTAGTTAAGAACTACAATATGATGACTTGATCTATCTATATACGATCAATAATAGGATGATCAATACTTGGAAGGGTTGACGAGTCTTTGTATATATACACGTTGGAAAAAGATTCGTAAAATTAAGCTTGACCATTTTATTTCAAAACCTAGTTTAGTTGCATGCATAATATACATGTTGAAATGATCATCTAAATGTGATAGTTAATAGTATAGACAAACACTAAAACAGCGATCTTCTGGGTTAGAATGTTGATTTTCCCACATACTAGTAAACACATCAAATTCATAAAACAAATCTTTTGGACTAAGTTAGTTATATTAGTTTGATCTCTGATGTATTTGAAAAATACTGATTATAGCTACTTATTTTGATCATATTAACCAAGAATTAAGCGTAGGTAGTGAGTTATTGTTGAAATAAAAGTACTCGACAATATGAAGTATGACCAAGCTCATGCTCTCATTATCTCAGGTTAGAACAATCGGAAATGTAAAATGTAAAATTAACTTGATATCATGGTTGCAACAATAAACAGGCCGTCATGTCTAATTTCCAACGCCAACTATATATCTGTCAGTTCCGATGAAATAACAAATATTTTAAGTATCCATGATATGATTCCATACCTATGTTTCATCGCCAAGCTATCAGCCATATTAAATCCACCCTCGCACCAATAAAGTTGAAGAGTTTTACTAAATACACTGAGTGGTTCTCCCTGTTTAAATAAAAAAGCATCATCTTATTTCTGATAGGAGGTATGGATATAACCTAAAGATGGTGGATAAGAGATTCAAAAAGATTATTCCAGCAAGCTTTGATTTTGTTGGCAAATGTGATATAACATCTATGGTAATGTATAATTCTTATACCGTTCAAATTTTATTCCTTGATTTTAGTTTATTAGGATATTCTTTTTGCTGGTTAAGAAACTCATTTCTCGACCTTGTTTGGCTTATCATTTGGACCCGGGTTACTTTTTTCAATCATTTTGGAATGTTTAATTTGTCTCATAAGTTAAGAACCTGGATTCACCAAGCATCTTAGGAGTTACTGTGCCATAATCCAATTCAATTTTAAAGACATACATAGAGCCATATATATCAATCAAAGAGCAACATGCATGCATGCATCCATCAAACCTGCCATAAACGTTAAAGAAATCCAGTGCACCTAATATCCACAAATACTACGCATGAACAAAGC